>JASANF010017444.1:0-13424 GCA_030248245.1 Trissonchulus sp. WLG1_4
ACCATTAATGCAATTTTAGTGGGGGGACACTTTTATCCGAATAAAAGTGTCCGGGGGGACACTTTTATCCAGATAAAACTGTCCTGGGGGACACTTTTATCCAGATAAAACTCTCCGGGAGACACTTTTATCCAGATAAAACTGTCCGGGGGACACTTTTATCCAGATAAAACTGTCCGGGGGACACTTTTAGCCAGATAAAACTGTCTGGGGGAACACTTTAATCCAGATAAAAGTGTGCGCGAGGGGGGACACATTTATCCAACGGGGGACACTTTTATCTGGATAATAGTGTCCGGGGGGACACTTTTATCCAGATAAGTGTCCGGGGGACACTTTTAACTAGATAAAAGTGTCCGGGAGACAAATTTTAGGGGGGACACTTTTAGCCAGATAAAACTGTCTGGGGGAACACTTTAATCCAGATAAAAGTGTGCGCGAGGGGGGACACATTTATCCAACGGGGGACACTTTTATCTGGATAATAGTGTCCGGGGGACACTTTTATCTGGATAATAGTGTCCGGGGGGACACTTTTATCCAGATAAAAGTGTCCGGGAGACAAATTTTAGGGGGGACACTTTTATCCGTGACACCCTGCTAACTCGTTTTGATCGAGCTGCGGCAATATTAAAATAGGAAATGAGAGTTGAATCTGGTGGGCTCAGCAGGCCGGGACGGTGGGACGATTCGGAATTGTTGAATTTCGGAATTGAGAATTGAAGTTCATTTCAAAAAAATTTAATTTCAGAATTTCAGATTTCAGAATTGTCGAGCGTGCCAATATGGCTAAATTGTTTTGGTGAGATAGAATCGCAACTTTATCGCAACGAAGCGGTTAGACCACGTACGTACGCCACGCGTACTTCTCTGTGGTTCGTAGGTAATTCGTATACATTTTGTATATCGATAAAATCAGCCAATCCTAAGTAAACTGCATCAGTTGTGCGTCCACCGTGCATCACTGACGTACATATGCTATATAAGTATATATATTATATATATATATATATATATATATATATATATATATATATATATATATATATATATATATATATATATATATATATATATATATATATATATATATATATATATATATATATACCTACATAAATAACACGAGCGTTGCAATATATACGTACCGCTGCATATAATCAACCTGTCTCATTTGCATATTGACTACATACAATATGCAAATGAGGCAGTGGAGTGCTATAAAAGTTGCTAATGCCGTACTTTGGTTGTAGTTGTATCGGTTGTCAGAGAGTGATCGACTTCATACTTCATCTGGACTGTTATCATGTGGTGCTTCCTCGCGTTGCTTGCCCTGGCTGGCCCGGCAGTCTTTGCACAGGAATTCAGCTATGGTCGACCGATTCTCCGAGAACCCATCGGTAATTCAGAGTCAGTTTTTTGTTGAGGGCTCTTGAGTAATCCAGTTTCAGTTTCACTTTTTTGTTAAAGATTAGTTTGACCAAAAATTCTGAGACAGACTGGATATCCGCTTCGAGAGTACGAATTTCCAGTTTTTCTAGTTTTATTCTGGTTTTCTGCTTAGTTTCTACTGTATTCTGGATACCCGCAATTCTATTTTTTGAGGTTTCTAGTTTTTTTTCTGGTTTATTTTTTCGGCTTTCAGTTTCTAGTTTTATTTTGGGATTTTTGTTTTCAGACTGCGAGATCCGGTGCACGGCTTGGAGCGAGTGTCCGGTGACCTGCGGTGCGGGAGGATTCGAGACACGGCGGTGCCAGATTGCCAGGCGCGAGGCGTTCGGAGGTCGGCCCTGTCCCCCTCTCTCCAGCGTGCCTCAGCGTCGCCCCTGTCAGAACGTGCAGTACTGCCCCCCCGAGCCCGTCGACTGCCAGGTCCACTTCCCACCCTTCCCCCCCTGCGGCTGCGACGCCCAGACCACCCGCCAGGGCACCATCATTCAGCAGCCCGAGAACGGAGGACGGCCTTGTCCCCCCCTGACCGAGAGTCAGACCTGTCAGGCCCCCCCTGAATGCTTCCCCGTGGACTGCCAGGTGCGATGCGACGACTTCAGCCCGTGCTCCGAGACCTGCGGCTACGGGGGAGTGCAGCGTCAGCAGTGCCACATCCTGACTCCAGCCGCCAACGGAGGTCGTCCCTGCCCGCCGCCCAGGGAACTCGTCCGGACGCGTCCCTGCAGCACTGGCCAACCCTGCGACCGCGACTGCGTGGTGGAATACGGCCCCTTCTCCCCCTGCGACTGCTCCTCCCAACAGACCCGCCAAGGGCGCATCATCCAGGAACCCATCGGCCAGGGTCGGGCCTGCCCTTCTCTCACTGAGACCCGCTCATGCGCTGCACCCCCTGAGTGCTTCCCTGTCGGTGAGTAAAACCAAGAGGCATTGCGCATTCCTAAAATTTATGTTCGGGTGGGTTTTGCAAACACATTTTTTCATTTCTCGAGTAAAATTTTTCTCATTTCTCGGGAGTCTAGATCCGTTATGCAACTTAATTATGGCAATCATGTACCCACGGTGTTACTTTCCTCCTACTTTTTCAGATGGTTTCAGATGGTTGACCATCTTAATTTTTCAGATTGCGAAGTGCAGTGCGACGACTTCAGCCCGTGCTCTGAGACCTGCGGCTACGGTGGAATTCAGCATCAGCAGTGCCACATCCTGGTTCCAGCCGCCAACGGAGGTCGCCCCTGCCCGCCGCCCCGGGAACTCGTCCGGACGCGTCCCTGCAGCACCGGCCAACCCTGCGACCGCGACTGCGTGGTGGAATACGGCCCCTTCTCCCCCTGCGACTGCTCCTCTCAACAGACTCGCCAAGGGCGCATCATCCAGGAACCCATCGGCCAAGGCCGGGCCTGCCCCCCTCTGACCGAGACCCGAACCTGCTCGCGACCGGTCGAGTGCGAGCCCGTGGACTGTGAGGCGGACTGTTCCGACAGCCCCTGCTCTGCCTCTTGCGGCTCCGGCTTCATCACCCGTTCGTGTCAGGTCCTGACTCCCCCCCGCAACGGCGGCCGACCCTGCCCCCCTCAGCGCCAGCGAATCCCCTGCCAGAACACCCGGTTCCCTCTCTGCTACGGCCGATAAACACTTCGCGATTTTTGCGAACAATAGCATTTATTATATAGCGCATATTTTTTTCTAATAAAAGAACTAGGTACTGGAATTTTGTGTGCCTTCTGTGTTCTGTACGCAAGACTTCTGTGTTCTGTGCGCAAGACTGGTCTGGGGGGACCAGTAGCCCGTTTCAATAAACTCACAGGCCCACCAAATTTGTGCGCCTGTATGCCACCGACCGGGCTGTTTCTAGGGAATCGCTAAAAGAACAAATCGGTCATTTAGGGCAACCGGCCATCTTCATTTTTGTCGTTTCTAGTTGTTAGCTAACTTTGTAAAACCGATGCTCTATTTAATACTCGTAGGAGCTGAGCTTAACATTACGGTTACTGCTGGTTGGTATTCAGTGTACACACTATAGTCTGACCAAAAAGTGTATGTACCTTCATTGCTTCATATCAGCTTAGTCGTTTGAGGTAACCCCCATAATGTATATATCATTCGAAAGCATTTTTGATGGAGATTTTCATGAAGTTAAATTATTTCGGAAAATTTGTAGTTAAAAATTTTAATTCAAATAAAATCGATTTTTTCCGCATAATTATAGGAAACCTTAATGTATTAGATATCATTCGATAGCCCATTCCATTCTGCGTCTAACGATATATACAACATCACTATAGCATGTACCTGTCAAATTATCGAATTTTTTTAGTTTTGATTTTTCTATTGAAAAACGTCATTTGTGGCCCGTTTTATTCGCTGTAACTCCGCAAATACTCAACCAAATCTGATAAAGTTTGAATGAATAGACGCGTTGTGACCTCGCACAGTCTGTGAAAGTAATAAAATTTCAAAATTTGATACTAAATTTTTCAATATTTGTCAGGTTTACCGTCATTTTTCAGCAATTTTTGTTCAAGATTAGTTAAAACAAGAGTACATATAATAGCTTCTCACTCTATATAGAAGAAGAGTGAGACACTCTCCAGCAGTCCAGCCTGCCTGTGTTCTATAGCACAGGCAGATGCGCTGGTCGTTTTCAGGCTACATGTTGACATTCTATGCAACATGTTACTGACCAATCAGCGCGTAGATTCCCTGCGTAACACACTTTAGTATATAATCGCTGATGCGTTGATAAGCATTAAGATAGGGATAAAAGCTTAATAGCTCATTATTTATTCATAGTCTGCTTGCAAAAACATTAAATAAGGTTTGCAAATACCTCTAGGGATATTTTGGCAAACTTTCAGCGAAAATGATAGAGAAACTTTTGAGATATAAACTTTTCTGAATTTCTTAAAAGTTTCTCAATCAATTTCGCTGAAAGTTTGCCAAAATATCCCCAAAGGTATTTGCAAACCTTTTTTAATGTTTTTATAAGAAGACTGAATAAATAATGGGTTATTTACCTTTATCCCTATCCCGTTTTATGATTGGAGCACGTGCACAGACGTCTGCCAATCAGAGAATAGAAGCTCGCTTCTGATTGGCCAGTCACATGTTGCATAGAATGTCAACATGTAGCCTGAAAACGACCAGCGCATCTGCCTGTGTTAGAACACAGGCAGGCTGGAGAGTGTCTCACTCTTTTTCTATATAGAGTGAAACGCTATTATGTACTCTTGGTTAAAATAATTGTTACCACAATAAAGTTCAGTTCTTTGGCTTTCATTTGATACCAAAAACATGTGCTTTTGATTGGATTGAACAAAGTTATGCAGCAAAAAGATATTGCTGTTTTCATTACTTGTCAAAAATTAGTGCTTGATGAGCATGCATGTGCATATTGTGCATGCGTTCAAACATTCTACACGCTGATATGCGTGTATAATTTTTGTTCGGCGCACACATAGACTGTGAATAATGATTTATTTTTTGCATAACTTTGCTCAATCCTATCAAAAGCACATGTTTTTGGTATCAAATGAAAGCCAAAGAACTGAACTTTATTGTGGTAACAATTATTTTAACTAATCTTGAACAAAAATTGCTGAAAAATGACTGTAAACCTGACAAATATTGAAAAATTTAGTATCAAATTTTGAAATTTTATCACTTTCACAGACTGTGCGAGGTCACAACGCGTGTATTCATCCAAAATTTATCAAATTTGGTTGAGTATTTGCTGAGGTACAGCGAATAAAACGGGCCAAAAATGACGTTTTTCAATAGAAAAATCAAAACTAAAAAAATTCGATAATTTTTGACAGGTACATGCTATAGTGATGTATCGTAAGACGCAGAATGGAATGGGCTATCGAATGATATCTAATATATTAGGTTTCCTATAATTAGGCGGAAAAAATCGATTTTATTTGAATTAAAATTTTTAACTGCAAATTTTCCGAAATAATTTAACTTCATGAAAATCTCCATCAAAAATGCTTTCGAATGATATATACATTATGGGGGTTACCTCAAACGACTAAGCTGCTATGAAGCAATGAAGTTCCGTACATACACTTTTTGGTCAGACTATAGTGATGTGGATCGGATCGCCGGCTCGGATTGGATCGCCAATCTGGGGGTCAGATCGGATCGGATACTGAATTTGCCGGATCGGATCAGCTTTAAAATTTCGGATCGGTAGTATAAATTTTGAGTCTCGACCACAAAATTAAGTAATTTGCCAAAAATTTTGCGTAATTTCAAAAACTTTTCGAGCGATCACTCAAACGCACAAGTATAACTACTACTCAAATTATCAAAATATCGGTTTTATATTAGCGAAAGCGTACAGTGTATGCATAGACCATATGCAAGTGGAGGCGAGGTTTCTCATCATTGAAGTTGCGTGAAGACGCGACAGTGTATATACAGCTGTACATTGTTCACTTTTTTACCTACTTTAACCGAATTGTAACCAAATTTATGTACCCAGATTGGATTGAATACGTGCAAAAATTTTAGAATTTTTTCGCCGGTTTGACAAAATGCAGCGACCCGCGCAGCCTGAAGTGGGTGTATATACCCACAACAACAACACACACAACCAAAACAAACCCCCAAAAAATACCCAAGGGTTGACCCACCCACGGCTCAAATTTTCCGATCCAACTCAACCCACCCCGGGGGTATCCACGACCCGCGGGAGCGACCCAAAAAATTCAAGACACCTCCACCCCAATTAATTAAAAATTTTCTCCTGGGGGATTCCCTAGGCTGCTCGGTAAGTTTCCCATGTATCACGGTTTTTTAGATGCCTCGGAGAAACGGCGATTCGGCTATAGCCAAATATTATACACGGATTTGTCTAAAATAGCCGGCAATAGCTGTGGCGATTTTTAGCATATATTGCCGATTAGACTGTTTCGCCGCGGCTATAGCTCGCCGTGGCTATTTCAGCGATTTTCAAATGGCCAAGTTTTGACTGAAGAAACGTGGCTATAGCCAGACTATGGCTATTTTTGAAATCAAGTAGAGACCCCCTAGAAGTGGCGATTCGGCTATAGCCGCCAATAGCCGTTACAAATACACTGTTTGGTCTGAAATAGCCGGCTATAGCTGCTGCCAGCAGTGGCTATTTTTCCACTTGTGCTGATTCGCCACAGATATAGCTCGCCGCGGCTATTTTGGCGATTTTCAAATGGCCAAGTTTTGACTGAAGAAACGTGGCTATAGCCAGACTATGGCTATTTTTGAAATCAAGTAGAGACCCCCTAGAAGTGGCGATTCGGCTATAGCCGCCAATAGCCGTTACAAATACACTGTTTGGTCTGAAATAGCTGGCTATAGCTGCTGCCAGCAGTGGCTATTTTTCCACTTGTGCTGATTCGCCATAGATATAGCTCGCCGCGGCTATTTTGGCGATTTTCAAATGGCCAAGTTTTGACTGAAGAAACGTGGCTATAGCCAGACTATGGCTATTTTTGAAATCAAGTAGAGACCCCCTAGAAGTGGCGATTCGGCTATAGCCGCCAATAGCCGTTACAAATACACTGTTTGGTCTGAAATAGCCGGCTATAGCTGCTGCCAGCATTGGCGATTTTTCCAACGTCCAAAACGAAAAATGAAAAATACAAAATGAAGATGACTTTGTAGTGGAATCGAACCACCAACCTTATGGTTATCAAGCGTACACTCTGTCGCTAAGCCACCAAGTCATCTAGAATACTCGCAATAACTGCAGATTTTGAACGAACGACAAAAACTTGCTCCAATGGGGCACAGTAAAAATGTAGGTATATTGAGCAATAATTTAATTATAGAAAAAGGGGGGGGGACACCCCGTGGCAAAAAATAATTGTTTTACACATAGTGACCATGTTCTGACGTCACCGGTAACTCTGTTAGCATGACACTGAACTGTGTAATTGATCTACTTATATAGATAGTTTATTGATAGGCTTTCAGGTGGCCTGTAGCTCAATAGGAAAGCAGTTGAACTGGTAACCGATTGGTTGGCAGTTCGATTCTGACCAGGCCACACAACTTTTTTCAATCTGTAGTTTTCATGCTGGAACACCCTTCTGAGCCGGCAATAGCCGAGCTATAGCCGGTCATTAACGGCTATTCCTGGTCAAAACGCGGCTATAGCGCTATAGCTCCCCTCTAACCCTGTGTGCTATAGCCGGTTAGCCGGCTATACCGCTCGCCTCCCCACGCGCTAGTCTAGATAGCGCTAATAGCCGATTGACAGCGCGGGCTCATTTATACTGTGATATGGCGATAGCCGAGCTATAGCCCGTCTAGAACGGCTATTCCTAGTCAAAACGCGGCTATAGCGCTAATAGCCGATTGCCAGCGCTGGCTCATTAATTCTGTGAACTGGCTATAGCCGAGCTATAGCCGGGCCTATCCCGGCTATTCCTAGTCAGCTATAGTCGGCTATAGCGCTAATAGCCATTGACAGCGCGGGCTCATCAATTCTGTAATATGGTTTTGACTAGGGAATAGCCGTAGTATAGCCCGGCTATACCCCCCTGCTCGGCTATAGCCATTTCACAGAATTAATGAGCCCGACGCTGTCAATCGGCTATTAGCGCTATAGCCGCGTTTTACTAGGAATAGCCGTTATAGCCGGCTATAGCTCGGCTATAGCCATCTTCGAGAGAATTGATGAGCCCCGCGCTGTCAATCGGCTATTAGCGCTATAGCCATTATTTGACTAGGAATAGCCGTTAATGACCGGCTATAGCTCGGCTATAGCCATTTCACAGAATTGATGAGCCCGCGCTGTCAATCGGCTATTAGCGCTATAGCCGCGTTTTGACTAGGAATAGCCGGTATAGCCCGGCTATAGCTCGGCTATAGCCATTTCACAGAATTAATGAGCCCGCGCTGGCAATCGGCTATTAGCGCTATAGCCGCGTTTTGACTAGGAATAGCCGTTATAGCCGGGCTATAGCTCGGCTATAGCCATTTCACAGAATTGATGAGCCCGCGCTGTCAATCGGCTATTAGCGCTATAGCCATTATTTGACTAGGAATAGCCGGTATAGCCCGGCTATAGCTCGGCTATAGCCATTTCACAGAATTAATGAGCCCGCGCTGGCAATCGGCTATTAGCGCTATAGCCGCGTTTTGACTAGGAATAGCCGTTATAGCCGGGCTATAGCTCGGCTATAGCCATTTCACAGAATTGATGAGCCCGCGCTGTCAATCGGCTATTAGCGCTATAGCCATTATTTGACTAGGAATAGCCGGTATAGCCCGGCTATAGCTCGGCTATAGCCATTTCACAGAATTAATGAGCCCGCGCTGTCAATCGGCTATTAGCGCTATAGCCATTATTTGACTAGGAATAGCCGTTATAGCCGGGCTATAGCTCGGCTATAGCCATTTCACAGAATTGATGAGCCCGCGCTGTCAATCGGCTATTAGCGCTATAGCCGCGTTTTGACTAGGAATAGCCGGTATAGCCCGGCTATAGCTCGGCTATAGCCATTTCACAGAATTGATGAGCCCGCGCTGGCAATCGGCTATTAGCGCTATAGCCGCGTTTTGACTAGGAATAGCCGTTATAGCCGGGCTATAGCTCGGCTATAGCCATTTCACAGAATTGATGAGCCCGCGCTGTCAATCGGCTATTAGCGCTATAGCCGTGTTTTGACTAGAAATAGCCGTTAATGACCGGCTATAGCTCGGCTATTGCCGGCTCAGTAGGGTGT
Source organism: Trissonchulus sp. WLG1_4 (assembly GCA_030248245.1). Lineage (NCBI taxonomy): Eukaryota > Metazoa > Nematoda > Enoplea > Enoplida > Ironidae > Trissonchulus > Trissonchulus sp. WLG1_4. The sequence goes on from JASANF010017444.1 coordinate 9,168, forward strand.
TCCAGCATGAAAGCTACAGATTGAAAAAAGTTGTGTGGCCTGGTCAGAATCGAACTGCCAACCAATCGGTTACCAGTTCAACTGCTTTCCTATTGAGCTACAGGCCACCTGAAAGCCTATCAATAAACTATCTATATAAGTAGATCAATTACACAGTTCAGTGTCATGCTAACAGAGTTACCGGTGACGTCAGAACATGGTCACTATGTGTAAAACAATTATTTTTTGCCACGGGGTGTCCCCCCCCCCTTTTTCTATAATTAAATTATTGCTCAATATACCTACATTTTTACTGTGCCCCATTGGAGCAAGTTTTTGTCGTTCGTTCAAAATCTGCAGTTATTGCGAGTATTCTAGATGACTTGGTGGCTTAGCGACAGAGTGTACGCTTGATAACCATAAGGTTGGTGGTTCGATTCCACTACAAAGTCATCTTCATTTTGTATTTTTCATTTTTCGTTTTGGACGTTGGAAAAATCGCCAATGCTGGCAGCAGCTATAGCCGGCTATTTCAGACCAAACAGTGTATTTGTAACGGCTATTGGCGGCTATAGCCGAATCGCCACTTCTAGGGGGTCTCTACTTGATTTCAAAAATAGCCATAGTCTGGCTATAGCCACGATTCTTCAGTCAAAACTTGGCCATTTGAAAATCGCCAAAATAGCCGCGGCGAGCTATATCTATGGCGAATCAGCACAAGTGGAAAAATAGCCACTGCTGGCAGCAGCTATAGCCAGCTATTTCAGACCAAACAGTGTATTTGTAACGGCTATTGGCGGCTATAGCCGAATCGCCACTTCTAGGGGGTCTCTACTTGATTTCAAAAATAGCCATAGTCTGGCTATAGCCACGTTTCTTCAGTCAAAACTTGGCCATTTGAAAATCGCCAAAATAGCCGCGGCGAGCTATATCTGTGGCGAATCAGCACAAGTGGAAAAATAGCCACTGCTGGCAGCAGCTATAGCCGGCTATTTCAGACCAAACAGTGTATTTGTAACGGCTATTGGCGGCTATAGCCGAATCGCCACTTCTAGGGGGTCTCTACTTGATTTCAAAAATAGCCATAGTCTGGCTATAGCCACGTTTCTTCAGTCAAAACTTGGCCATTTGAAAATCGCTAAAATAGCCACGGCGAGCTATAGCCGCGGCGAAACAGTCTAATCGGCAATATGTGCTAAAAATCGCCACAGCTATTGCCGGCTATTTTAGACAAATCCGTGTATAATATTTGGCTATAGCCGAATCGCCGTTTCTCCGAGGCATCTAAAAAACCGTGATACATGGGAAACTTACCGAGCAACTTAGACAATCTCACGACCAAAAATTTTGATTAATTGGAATGGAAGTGTCTTGACAATTTTGGGTCACTACCGCAGGTCGTGGATACCCACGGGTTGGGTTGAGTTGGATCGGAAAATTTGAGCCGTGGGTGGGTCAACCCTTGGGTATATACACCCACTTCAGGCTGCGCGGGTCGCTGCATTTTGTCAAACCGGCGAAAAAATTCTAAAATTTTTGCACGTATTCAATCCAATCTGGGTACATAAATTTGGTTACAATTCGGTTAAAGTAGGTACAAAAGTCAACGATGTACAGCTGTATATACACTGTCGCATTCACGCAACTTCAATGATGAGAAACCTCGCCTCCACTTGCATATGCTATGCATACACTGTACGCTTTCGCTCATATAAAACCGATATTTTGATAATTAAGATAAGCGTATTTCCTCAATTTTGTTCAATATTTTCCCAAATTCCTGCTAATTTTTGTCATCAAGAACTCAAAATTTATACTACCGATCCGAAATTTTAAAGCTGATCCGATCCGGCAAGAAAAAATAAGATATCCGATTAAATTTAAAAGCCCAGTTTAACAATCCCGGATGTAAAGACCGGCGATCCAATCCACGTCACTATAGTCTGACCAAAAAGTGTATGTTGCGGAACTTCATTGCTTCATAGCAGCTTCGTCGTTTGAGGTAACCCCCATAATGTATATATCATTGGGAAAGCTTTCGTTTGATAAAAAATTTCGTGAAGTTGTAAGAAAGTCCATAAAGTTTTCATCAATAAAATCAATTTCACCTCATATGAACCTTGATATTGATGGCTAAATCGCATCATTGTTGATACCTGGTATGATATTCAAGATTGGCAATTTTTTTGTAGTTTGGATTTTGTGAAGAACGTTCGCTTTGACCATTCTAACTGTACCTAACAGATACTCAACAGATTGATAGATTTTTGAATGGATGCATTATAACACCATATATGGAAGTGGATGATTTTCCAAGTTGAATACTAAACTCTCAATATCCATACAAGTAATTAAGCAATTTTGCAAGGTGGGGTGATTACGGATGGGCTTAGGTTGTTTGGCTTTCGTTGATGCAATTGGTGCTTTTAATCAGGATTGAGCGAAGTACAAAATGAATTTGGCGATTTGTATCGCAAACAATTCATGGTGGGATGTTTGGTTCATGGATGGCCGTATGATTGGCGTTAAACCACTGAGTTTGATGGGCGATGTATGTTGCTGGTGGTTGTTCAATCAGGGATAGTGAAGCACATGTTTTGGTATGGATGAAGCGAAACAAACTTTATGGATTGTTTCAAGACTCATGGTTTAACGTTTAGTGAAGAAGCATGAACGTTATTCAGCATTAGTGCTGACACGGCCAGTGGCCTAAAGCTTCAGGCTACATGTTGACATTCTGATGCGACATCTGACTGGCCAATCAGAAGCGAGCTTCTATTCTCTGATTGGCAGACGTCTGTGCACGTGCTCCAATCATAAAACGGGATAGGGATAAAGGTAAATAACCCATTATTTATTCAGTCTTCTTATAAAAACATTAAAAAAAGGTTTGCAAATACCTTTGGGGATATTTTGGCAAACTTTAGCAAAAATTGATTGAGAAACTTTTAAGAAATTCAGAAAAGTTTATATCTCAAAAGTTTCTCTATCAATTTTCGCTGAAAGTTTGCCAAAATATCCCTTACTGCTCTTTCAAAATCTTATTTAATGTTTTTGCAAGCAGACTATGAATAAATAATGAGCTATTAAGCTTTTATCCCTATCTTTAATGCTTATCAACACATCAGCGATTATATACTAAAGTGTGTTACGCAGGGAATCTACGCGCTGATTGGTCAGTAACATGTTGCATAGAATGTCAACATGTAGCCTGAAAACGACCAGCGCATCTGCCTGTGCTATAGAACACAGGCAGGCTGGACTGCTGGAGAGTGTCTCACTCTTCTTCTATATAGAGTGAGAAGCTATTATATGTACTCTTGTTTTAACTAATCTTGAACAAAAATTGCTGAAAAATGACGGTAAACCTGACAAATATTGAAAAATTTAGTATCAAATTTTGAAACTTATTTATTTTCCACATACTGTGAGATATTAGAGCACGAATATTCAAGTATCAGAAATTTTTATCAGATTTGATTTGATTATTTGCAGAGATAAAACGGGCCACAAATTGGAAAAGACGTTTTTTAAATAGAAAAATCAAAAAAACTCAAAAAAATTCGATAATTTGACAGGTACATGCTATAGTGATGTTGTATATATCAGTTCAACGCAAAATAGAATCGGCAAATCCGAATGATATCTAATACATTAAGGTTTCCTATAATTATGCGGAAAAAAATCGATTTCTTTGAATTAAAATTTTTAACTACAATTTTCCGAAAATAATTTAACTTCATGAAAATTTTCAGTCAAAAATGCTTTCAAATGGTGTGTGCATTATGGGGGTTTTCTCCAACGACTAAGCTGATATGAAGCGATGAAGGTACATACACTTTTTGGTCGGACTATAGTGTGTACACCTAGAATACCAACCAGCAGTAACCGTAATGTTAAGCTCAGCTCCTACGAGTATTAAATAGAGCATCGGTTTTACCAAGTTAGCTAACAACTAGAAACGACAAAAAATGAAGATTGGCCGGTTGCCCTAAATGACCGATTTGTTCTTTTAGCGATTCCCTAGAAACAGCCCGGTCGGGTGGCATACAGGCGCAGCAAATTTGGCTGGGCCTGTGAGTTTATTGAAACGGGCTACTGGTTCCCCCAGACCCGTATTTGCGCACAGAACACAGCAAGTCTCTGCATACAGAACACAGAAGGCACACAAAATTCCAGTACCTAGTTCTTTTATTAGAAAAAAATATGCGCTATATAATAAATGCTATTGTTCGCAAAAATCGCGAAGTGTTTATCGGCCGTAGCAGAGAGGGAACC
>JASANF010017445.1:0-18291 GCA_030248245.1 Trissonchulus sp. WLG1_4
TCGGAAAAATTTTTCAATACGTCTTCAGTTGACCAAATTGAATATAAAAATTGGAAAAATCGCCAATTTTTTTTCTGGGGGCTACTGTCCCCAGCGTCTTGTTTGATACAGTAATCTTGCGTTTGTACGTCGTTCTATGCTAAAATTAATAAAAAGTACCTTTTCATCCATTACAAAAAAATCGAAAAGTCATTCCCACCCTCGAAATTTTCTTCTAGGTATATATATATATACGCCAGATACGTACTATATATATATATATATATATATATATATATATATATATATATATATATATATATATATATATATATACCCGTAGGTCGTAAACGTATATACCTCTAGAGGTATAAAAACGCGTATATTTGCTTCTATATAGGCGAAGACAACGCATTTACAGTTTGCACAGAAAAGTAAAATTTTGCACACTAAAATTTTGCACAATTATGCACACAAAATTTTTTGGAAAAAACCCTGGCACAAAGAGAAATCCTGACATAGATGCATGAATTTTGCCGACTGTCCGCAGAAAAATTTATCCGTCCGCAAAAAAATTTGCCCGTCCGCAAAATATCCGCACTTCGGATTTTCAAAAAAAAACCCTGATTAGAACAAGTGCCAATTAGAACAAATTAGAACAAGTGTCGAACCATGCCGCACCCAGCAAGTGTCTTAAAAGCATCAATTAATGCCGATAGATATTTAGATGATTGCCGCGCTAGTATCAAAATGTGGAATAGGAGAATTCTATTATATACATATATCTGCTGAAACTAGCTGCGTGTTTACAGTGTTAATAGCTCAGTTCCTGCCAACCTAATTTGGCGTAAAGATGCTGTCTCTAGGGGAACTGAGTTAAGTCAAAAACACCAAATATATACTTGGCTTCTGGGGGCTGCCGCCCCCAGACCCCTGCAACTACTGCAGTTCCCGTTTTGTACTTTTTCAAGCAATGAATTTTTACACAAGGGTCCTGGCTTTTATTGCCTGGTCGAAAAAACTTTTCGAACTGATCAAATTTAGACTAAAAATAAAAAATTTTCCCAATTTTTTTCCTGGGGGCTACCGCCTCCAGACCCCTGCAACTTCTGGCAACATGGTTTTTCATTTTCGATAAATTCACATTTTTATGTTAATATTGAAACAGTGCATTTTAACCCATTACAAAAAATCAAAAAACCATTCCCCCGAAATTTTTTAAATGTAGATCAGGGATCGACCGGAGATCCGGTTCCGGTTCCGGTTCCGGTTCCGGTACTTTTTGGTTCCGGTTCCGGTTCCGGTTCCGGTATTTTAAAAGTACCGGAACCGGAACCGGAACCACTAATTCTCTGACAAAGGATTTTGCTTTTAATTTTGTGTTGTTCGTCCATGAAAATTTTCCGATATGCCTCCAATTGACCACAATCGGCCTAAAAATCAAAAAATTCTTCAGATTTTGTTCCGGCGAACCTCTTGCGACTCTGTAACTAGTTTAGTCTTATTTTTTATTCTCTTTCATCAAAGCTCATAAGTTGAACATATTATATATGTACTGTACGCGAATATATATATACATCTTGCATACTTGTATATGTACATATAAATTTATATACATACTAGCTTAATACATTGTTATCGTTTGTGCTTGTTATCGTTTTATTGTTAACGGATATTGTAATATAGTACTAGTACTACATACAAATAGCTTCTGATTTTTTATTCGGGCATTCTTTCTTATGTTGCAGTGCTTATTCTTTATCAATAATGCTGTGCTTCTTGTGTCCAATTTCTTGTATTACTGCAACTAGCTCAATGAAAGCCGAAGGTCGAAGGTCCTCGGTTTTTCACGCTACACTGAAAAATTATGTAATCTGTGTAAACCTTGCTATGTAACATCTAGGAGAGGGGGCGACGGTACAGCGGCCTCCCGCCCCCCACTTTTCTCCAAGTGAGGGTTTTTTTTAGGGTTCACGAGTGGGACCAGACTCAAGTTCTCTTAACTGGACCCAGCAAAAATTAACCTGACCCAAGTCAGACCCAAAGGCGTAGATAGGGAGGGGGGTCGCGGGGGTCGCGACCCCGCCCCCCTTTGGTTGAATTTTAAGAAATTGTCAACAAGGGTTCCCCCTTTGGTTTTATCGCCCCGCCGAAAATTTTTTGATACGTCTCCAATTGACCAAAATTTGCCTAAAAATCCAAAAGTTCTCGAATATTTCTCGAATCAAAGCCTATGCATGTCCACAAAAGTACATTATGCTGAATTTTCTTGTAAAATACACTGTCGGATGTGACGTTCCCATGTTCAGTTTTTGTTCCTTCTAGAGAAGGAACTATTGTTTTGAAATCAACTCTGCGTAGTGTATAAGTAGCAGCCACATGTTGTTCAGCGCATATGATTAACATGTAAAATCAGTATGGGAACCGACAGCTCTTTTTTTCAAAGACAAGTCTTTTTTTACAAATTTTCTTGAAATAATAGTCAACAACACTTTTGCACATATATTAAGCTGTCATTTGCTAGAATTCTGAGATTTAAAATTTCATTGTATGGTAAATTTTCAGACTAGATCCACATGCTAATCATGTGAATGTCTAGACTGTTGTCTGTTTTCTTTCTTTCTTTCTACATAGTAATAACCAAACATTGCTACTCATCGAAGTGGAGTGGTCGAGTGGTCAAAAGCGCTAGAAACGAAACTTGCTGCAGACTACGTCACGGGTTCGACACCCTAGCATTTTTTTTGCAAAACATTTACGCAACTTTTGTCTGCAGAAACTGTTTTGTTTGACAGGACATTTCCTTGTCAAAACATGCAATAAAAATTTTTTGGCAACTAGGACATGTGTTTTCGACCAATTTGTTGAATTCAGCACCTATTAACCACTTGAAGTAAATCAAGTATTTACACGGGTATTACTGCTTCTATACATGGAAATACATAAAAACAAAGGTGACGCTGAAATATTTTGGGTAACATAAGCAGACTTTGCACTCGACGAAGGAACCTTGCCCCCTTTTGGGGCCTGCTTGTTAATTTTACCGTCGGAAAAAATTCTGATACGTCTTTAGTTGGCCAAGTTCGGTGTAAACAGTTAAAAAAATCTCCATTTTTTTCTGGGGGCTGCCGCCCCCAGACCCCTGCAACCTGTGGCTCACTGATTTTGCGTTTACACTGCGAATTAAAGTGCTAAATTACTGTGTATAAATACTAAAATAAATGTCAAAAGCATATTTAAGTGTATAGAAAGTCAAATGTGTATAGAAGGGTTGCATATAAAAAATGTGAGTAAAAGTAAACGAAAAATTTTTTTGAAAATATTGCAAAATATAGGGTCTTTTTGGAGGGGGTTCCGGTTCCGGTTCCGGTTCCGGTATTTTTAGGTGGTTCCGGTTCCGGTTCCGGTTCCGGTAGTTTTAGGGTTCCGGTCGATCCCTGATATATATATATATATATATATATATATATATATACAGTGGCGTAGTCTGTAATTTCGGGGGGGAATGACTTTTCGATTTTGTTCAAACATGTTAAAATGCAGTGCGTCTAGTTCGTCCAAATACGTGAGGTGATATCACTTAGTATTTATCGCCAACGTTTTAAATTTGACGAAAAAAATAAGTATGTTTACAACTCTGATTAGAATTGATGACACACATAAACTACTAATTTCAAGCAGGCCCACACTGGCTGGAAATAGATTCCGCATCTTTTGTGAATTGTGAAAGATGAATTATTTTTGCACAATGAATAAAGACAAAAAATTGAAAAATTACACCGGCCCACAATCGAACTGGGGAGCTCTGGTTTGATGTAACAAATCACATACAAACCACACGCTAATCCACTGCGCCACCGGTGCTTCTGAACGTTTTCGTTTGAAACGTCATTAAATGGGTAAGTTACTGCGCTGATTTAAGGAAATTGGCAAATAAATTTAGAAGTTTTAAAATTCGAATCAATTTTGGTTAATACGCATAAGTGTGTTAACAAGCATAACTTGATCTATTCAGTGGTATACTCAAATCCGAATTATTATATTTATCATGTTGCTTAGGATAGTTTAGATCCTATTAATAATATATGCAAATTGCATATACATTAATCGCTAACATTCAAACCAGGGTTGGCAGTCTCGGTCTCGGTCTCGTAAAAAACCCGAGACTAGGCTGGTCTCGGTCTCGGTCTCGGTAGGAAAACCGAGACCTGCCATAGGGTGGTCTCGGTATTTCAGATGAGGCTAGAAGTTTTCAAATTTTTTTGCGATCGCGAAGATTTTTTTACGATTTAAGATTCCAAATAGAATGCAAAGCATGGAATGGTCAAAACTGTCTGCTGCAGAAGAGTGTCAGTTCACGGGCAAACTAACTTCAAGTTTAAACTTTGCACATCAATCTATTAATTAAAGTTTGAGCTACATAGAATGGGTTGTCTGACTTAGCGATATTGCATTTGTATGTGGAACCACTCAAGCATAGTGTTAAACAGTATAGAAATCCTGACCATCATTTACCAAACAGTGCTAACTTCGTAGTTGATTTGTAACTAAAAATTTGCTGGTTTCAGCAACATTACGAAGCGCGAATTGGGTGGCAGTTTAATTGAATTTCTTGAACCCCAACCTGTCAACGCATGTCAAAGTATTAAGTATCTGAAAAAACCTAGGCACAATCAAATGCTTTTTGAGCTATGGAGTGGTTGAGGCATCAAACCTCCCCCCCACCTAACTGTGTCAGCTGGAGAAACTTTTCTGGACCGTGATGATGCTCCTATTAGCACTTGTGATGGTGGCGTGCAAATTATGTATGCAATGCACTATAAAACACACTGTGGTATGCGAAAAGGTGTACGAAACTTTTAAAACATTCCAAAAGTTGGCAGAATTGCGGAAAAATAATCCTATAGTCCGGCTGTCAAGTCAATCACTTACCCTCATGCTTGCGGTCGTTTACAATGTTAAGTTTCTCGCAACTTCGCAAGTCATACACTCATAAACCTAACCTGATATTCACTTTTCGTAACTTAATCACTATTTTTTCACATTTCAAATGGTCACCTAATGGTCACTTTTTTGTAACTTAATTACCAATTTTTCACGTTTCAAAGTATTTCAAATTTTTAAAATTGAAACTTGAAAAAAGGTCCCCCACGGGCTGGTCTCGGTCTCGTAGGTCTCGTTTAGGTGGTCTCGGTTGCTTGGTCTCGGTCTCGGTCTCGGTTGCAAACCCGAGACTTGCCAACCCTGATTCAAACCAACAAACAAACCTGGCCAAAGTCTACAAATATATATAGAGAGTTGTTACAATATTCGTATTGCATATACAATATACATATATTATGAAAACGATGTACCTCAACAAAAATATCTTTAGCCACAATTCCAAAGGTCTTGTCATCAAACTCAGGATCATAATTTTTTATAGTTCGTCCTGCTCTCAAGGAAGTAGCCCAAGCAGCGGCCGAATCTTTGGCTGCGATGGCACGATCTTTGCTCAAAATGGATGCCCGACCATCGGCTTCGACCGGAATATAAGGATCAATCAACTCTCCTATAGTCGACATATGAATGGGTTTTTCACGCCAGGGCCTCAGCGGCGGAATTCCTTCTTGTTTCAATTGGGATCGCAACTCTTCAGCTGAAAGCGTGTCGGGTTTGCTAAATCGTTTCTCGTCCGGAATATCGAGCTTAAGAAATTTGGCTTTTTTCAACGCCTGAAATTTGGGGATAATATGACGATTTGGTTTGAAGCCTCGCCGTGGCAGCTGCAGCAAAATGTTAGCGCAGCGGAGGCTAGAACTCGCAGAAGCACAAAGTGACTGAGACAGATTGGCCATACAATCCCCCTGAAAAACAATCAAAGCTAAAATAGGCTGATAACACAATAACGCTTAAAAATGGTGTGTTCTTTTGGGCTGCTTGCCAGGGCATGAGTTTTAATTTGGAATGTGATTATACATGGCTTGTTACAGTTAGTTTAAATATATACAGTTTGGGGCATACGTTAACATGGAGGTCCAAACCGGGGGGTCCTGTATCGACATTTTGACTACCCCTGAACTAAGCGACAAACAGTGACTGTTTTACCGATAATTCACCAATTTTTAAAAAAATGTGGCCAAAATACCTATTTTTGCGTAAAAATTAACAATTTTGAACAAAAGTTAGATAAAAATTGCACAATTTGATAGAAATGCCCATATTTAAAAGCAAACTTTATAGAAATTTTGCTTGCCCTTGTACCGTGGCTCGTGGCTGTAATTTTGCTTGAACCTGTACCAATATCAAAAATCTGGGGGGTCCCGTGGCCGTGCCCCCCCAGCCCACCCCCGTGTTAAAATGTGGCTGGGGGTGCATTTTTGAAATTAAATGCAGTAGCGAGCGGGGGGGGGGAGGGAAATTGTCCACATGTGGACCTATTTTTTAGTAGAACACATTGGGCGAAGCATTTTTGCTTCAAGAACCGTCCTCTATTTCTTTGTTTGAATTTTAGAGTTACAACCCCCCGAAATAGCCGCTGTTTTCAGCCTTTTTTCCAAAAACCTGAGGTTTTTCCGTTCTAAACGTGTTAAATGAAGTCAGAAGAAAGTTTACAATGCTTAAGAATGAGAACGAAGTTAACTTTGACCCGTTCTTTCCGAAAAATTACCTGTGTGAAGTATATGTACAGGCAAACTGTTGAAACACAATACAAGCGAAACGGCACCAAATTCTTCATATTTACTTCCATTTAGTTCAGTGGCGTAACCAGGGGGGAGGGGGGGCCCGCGGGACCAGAGCCAGTGGCGTAGCCAGGGGGGGGGCCGGGGGGGCCGGGGCCCCCCCCACAGCGTTTTTGCCCCCCCCCCCCCCCCCCTGGGAGCCAAGGGCCGAACCCCCCCTTTTGGTCAACTCATAAGAAAATTTCACAAATTTCCGATATATATGTACGTCTCCAATTGAAATTTGGCCGAAAAATAAAAAAATTCGCAAATTTTTCTGGGGGCTGCCGCCCCCAGACCCCTGCATCTCTGTAGTTTATTCTGTTCCTTGTTATGATCTTTTATTATTAAAACCTTGTATATATGTGTGAGTGCATTATGCAGCACCTATATACTTGTTCACTACGCTTGCTGAAGTGACGGTCTTACTGGTTTGCCAAAATGCCTCGCCTGCCAAAATTTCCGATACATCTGATTTTGGTTTCTGAGCTCTTGAAAGTTTAAAGGTATTATTTTTTGACAGTTGTATATATGCTGCCGCCCCCAGACCACCGCTATCATTTTTTTTCTTGGCCAAATGTGGCTTGAAATCAAGGTTTTTTTTTGTGTCCAGAAGTGTGTCCAGACACAATTTTTTCTTGCGGGACACAATTTTTTCCTGCCGGACACAACTTAGACACACCTGTCGAGAAGCCCCTGACAATGCTTATGGTGATGATGTAGCTAGGTTTACCGAAAAAAATTTCCGATACGTCTCCAATTGACCAAATTTGGCCTAAAAATAAAAAATTTCCCCCAATTTTTTCCTGAGGGCTGCCGCCCCCAGACCCCTTATTATATTTTATCAAAGCCTATGCATGTCTACACGAGTATATTATGCTGCATTTAGTTGTGTAATACACTGTTTGGGCTGATGTTCCCATCTTGTGTTTTATTTTCCTGTCGGAAAAGTTTTCTGATACGTCTCCAGCTGACCAAATTCGGCCTAAAAATTAAAAAATCTCCATTTTTTTCCTGGGTACACCACTGGCTTTTACAACAAACAGACTCAACTCATTGCCCTTGAAATGGCTGCTTCTTTACAAGATAGCGTAAAACTAGAAAAGCTATTATAAAAAGTGAAAAAATTTCTTCAGACCTCCGCCCCCCCCGAAATTGAAGTCTGGGACGGCCAGTGCTGTATGTATATACATGTGTGTATACATTATGCTGCATTTACACTGTAATGTGACGTTCAAACTTCAAACCCATTGCTTTTTCTTACCCGGAGGGAAAAAGTTCCGCTACGTTTCCTATTGACTAAATTTAGCCTGAAAATCGACAAGGTCTTCATTTTTTGGAAAAAAAATTCCGATACATACATCTAATTTTGGTTTCTAACAGGGTTGGCAAGTCTCGGGTTTGCAACCGAGACCGAGACCGAGACCGAGACCAGGCAACCGAGACCACCCAAACGAGACCTACGAGACCGAGACCAGCCTTTGGGGGACCTTTTTTTAAGTTTCAATTTTGAAAATTTGAGATACTTTGATACGTAAAAATTTAAGTTACAAAAAAGTGACCATTAGGTTAGGTTGTGTTGTATGAGTGTATGACTTCCAAAGTTGCGAGAAACTTAACATTATAACGACCGGATGCATGAGAGTAGGTGATTGACGGTGGCAATACATAGGATTTTTTTCCCGCTATTCTGTCAACTTTTGCTATTTTGAAAAGTTCGGCACACTGCTTTCGCATGCCACAGGGCGTTTTATAGTGCATTGCATGTGCATACATATTAGGGATGGAAGTCTCGGTCATGGTCTCGGTCTCGGTCAAAACCCGAGACTAGCCCAGTCTCGGTCTCGGTCTCGGTCTCGGTCTCGGTAGTCGAAAAGTCTCGGTTTGTACCCGGTCTCGGTTTTTCAAATCTGTGAAAAATTTTCCTGTGGTCCCCCCTTTGGTTTATATTTTTGGCAGGAATTTTTTTTCGGAAGTGTTCATTTCACCAAAATTTCACACCAAACAGTGAGATTCTGTCAATTTTTTCTGAAAACAACTTTACCGCGCTTGTTTAGTTTATCAGTAAACACAGTATATACATACACAAAAATGTATATATGTTTATGCTTAGGTTTCTTATTTCATATAATCTTTCAAGTCTATCTGTGTGATTATTATTATATTTTATTCTTTAGTATTAGTGTTTGGCTGGTCAACTTTTTTATGCCATTTGGTGGCTTCACATACTTAACTGTAATTGCCAATTAGTAGGAGTTTAGCACAAAATCAAAAAAATCTGTGAAAGTTCAACTAAACGCACTACTAAGAACTATGCGGTGACACATGCAGTTCGGTATATAGATGAAAAGGGAAGACTCTACTCCCAACTAAAATTTAGTCTCAGGGGATTGAGGGGGCCCCACTCACAGGGGTGTCACGCCGGAGGCAAAGAATGAAAGAGCGTCACGGCGCGCAGGTCTAATTTTTGAGCCAACCCTTTCTATCTTGGGTGTATTTTAGCAGAACATTGGTAATTCCAGTACAATCGGAGCTATTTTTAACTAAATTCGAGCCAAACAGTGTCAAAAAGTGTCAAAATTTGCTATTTCCTGGCAAGTACAAGGACAAATTGCGTCTGTTTTGGAACAGAGGTCAAAATTTCCCGATATTCAAGAGGACATGGTCACACAGTCCCACACAAACGGGGGAAAGAACCAGCAATGTAACCGAAATTGTCGTGATGTAGCTGTTATTTATGCATAAGGTGTATGACCATGGTCTTGTAATATTACCTAAAAACTTGTAAAAAGTCATCAAATCGATAGGTAAAAAAATCACCTAAAGTCTCGGTTTTGGCGGTCTCGGAATTTGGTCTCGGTCTCGGTAGTCTCGGTTTCGTGGTCTCGGTCTCGGTCTCGGTCTCGGAAAAAAAACCGAGACTTCCATCCCTAATACATATATTGGGACTTTGCAGTCTGACTCGGGTGCCAGCGTAGAATCGTTTGTGCTGGTGCAGTGGTGCTACTATCAGAAGTTCTGATAGGTGCATCATCACGGACCAGAAAAATTTCTCCCGCTGACACATTTATATGGGGGGAAGGTTTCATGCCCCAACCACTTCATAGCCCAAAGAGCATTTGATTGCGCCTAAGTTTTTTCAGATACTTAATGTTTTGACATGCGTTTAAAGGTTGGGGCTCAAGAAATTCAATTAAACTGCCACCCGATTCGCGCGTAGTCAAGTTGCAGAAACTTGCAAATTTTTAATTACAAATCAACTACGAACTTAGCACTCTTTGGTAAATGATGGGCAGTATTTTTACTGTTTAACGTATGTGTGTTGAGAGGTTCCACATACAATAATGCAACATCGCTAAGTCAGACAACCCATTCTAGCTCAAACTTTAATTAAAAAATCTAGTTTGTTATACATAGTTTGAACTTGAAGTTACCCCTAGTTTGCTAGTGAACTGAGATTCTTCAGCAGTAGACAGTTTTGACCATTTCATGCTTGGAATTCTGTAAAAAAAATCTTTGTGATTTTAGAAAATTTTGAAAACTTCAAGTCGCATCTGAAATACCGAGACCACCCTATGGCAGGTCTCGGTGTTCCTACCGAGACCGAGACCGAGACCGAGACCAGCCTAGTCTCGGGTTTTTTACGAGACCGAGACCGAGACTGCCAACTCTGGTTTCTAAGCTCAATTTCGCCCAAACATTCCCGCAATTTTGGTTTCTAAGCTCAATTTCGCTCAAACAATCCCGCAAGTGTTGCAAAAATTGCTTTTTCTATGCAAGCTTGTGCATAGAAATTTTAAAAAGCTCTGGCTTTTGGGGGCTGCGGCCCCCAGCCCCCGCAACCATTGTAGATGAATTCTGTGTTTTACTGACAAGTGCGACAAGTTAAAAAAACAATTGGCTCTATACCCACCGTTGCAAATTTTTGGGTAATGCCACTGCACATCCTACGTACTTTTCTGCATAAACAGCGAATAAGCAAAAATGGTTTACATGCAAGCATGGACACTTTGTAACCAATACTTGACTCCAGCCAAGGTTTTTTTGTGCAAAACCCGTGCAAATGTACTCTTTTTTTAAAATTTTGCACAATAATGCACAGTACATGTCGAGCCTGTGATAAGCTCAGAATGCACTGTTTTTAATGCAAAATCGAAAAACAAATTCTGGGAGCTGCCGCCCCCAGACCCCTGCGTCAACTCGCATCACTGCCATTTGACGGTATATATATGTCTGGTATATATATATTTTTTGTAGTATTGGCTGTTATGTTTCAGTAGGTTAATGCAAATCTTGAAATTATTTTTATTTATATACCCGTTTCATTGAAAAAATTCCTGGATCTGCCACTGGTATGGCTTTAGGGCGTACCCAGGGGAGGGGGTAGGGGGGAATTCATACCCCACGTAAATTTTTTCCCACTGAATTTTCACACAAGAGTCCTCTCTGCGGTTTTTGTTTTTATTACCCGATCGAAAAAATTCTACGTATCTCTACAGGTATAAAAACACATATATATATATTTGTTTTATACAGGCAAAAAACGCATTTAGTTTGCACAAAAATATAAATTTTTGCACAATTATGCACGCAAAATTAAAAAAAACCTGCTTGACTCGAACGGCCGAACTGACATTCAGACACACTTGACGCTTACGGGACACAAATTTTTTTCACCGGACACAACTTGGACACACCTTCCATTTTCAAAAAAAAACCTGCTTGAAATTAAGTTTTCAATGCAAATTTTATTTAACAATTGTAAAAAAGCGCTAGCTTCTGGGAGCTGCCTCCCCCAGGCCCCAGCCCCCCGCGATCATTCTACTTTCTTGGCCAAGAGCAGCTTGAAATTATGTTTTCAATGCAAATTTTATTTCAAAATTTTAAAAAAGCGCTAGCTTCTGGGGGCTACCGCCCCCAGACCCCCGCGATCATTCTACTTTCTTGGCCAAGTGCGGCGAGAAATTATATAAGTTTTCAATGCAAATTTTAACTCAAAATTTTAAAAAAGCGCTAGCTTCTGGGGGCTGCCGCCCCCAGACCCCCGCTATTATTCTACTTTCTTGGCTGGCTTGAAATTAAGTTTTCAATGTAAATTTTATTTCAAAATTTTAAAAAAGCGTTAGCTTCTGGGGGGTGCCGCCCAGTGGCGTACCCAGGGGGGGTGGATAGGGGGACATCAGCCCCCCCTTTGCGATTTCAGCCCCCCCCCCCTTTTTTCACTTTTTTCTTGTGGTCTTCTTTGGTTTTATGACACCGCTGAAAAAATTTTCCGGCACGTCCACGGAACGTTTCCGGAACGTCTAAGGACAGCCCTTGTCACCAAATCCATTTAGTAACAACGATAACGCTCAAATAACAAAATCTGACTCTCGGAACAGACCGCTGCTACAACTATGATTTCACGACAAGTTTTGCTTAGAATTGGTTTTTCAATGCAATTATTATTTCAAAATTCTAAAAATACTCAAGCTTCTGAGGGGGGCTGCCAAACCCAGACCCCTGCAACCACTCTGATTTCACAACAACTGTTGCTTAGAATTGCTTTTTCAATGCAAATTTTATTTCAAAATTTTGAAAAAGCCCCAGCTTCTAGCCCCCAGACCCCTGCAACTACTATGATTATACGACCAGTGTTGCTCAAAATTGCTTTTTCAATGCAAATTTTATTTCAAAATTCTAAAAAGCTTCAGCTTCTGGGGGCTGCTGCCCCCAGACCCCTGCAACCACTATGATTTCACAACAAGTGTTGCTTAGAATTGCTTTTTCAATGCAAATTTTATTTCAAAATTTTCAAAAAGCCCCAGCTTCTGGGGGCTGCTGCCCCCAGACCCCTGCAACCACTATGATTTCAGAACAAGTGTTGCTTAGAATTGCTTTTTCAATGCAAATTTTATTTCAAAATTTTGAAAAAGCCCCAGCTTCTAGCCCCCAGACCCCTGCAACTACTATGATTATACGACCAGTGTTGCTCAAAATTGCTTTTTAATGCAAATTTTATTTCAAAATTCTAAAAAGCTTCAACTTCTGGGGGCTGCTGCCCCCAGACCCCTGCAACCACTATGATTTCACAACAAGTGTTGCTTAGAATTGCTTTTTCAATGCAAATTTTATTTCAAAATTCTAAAAAAGCTTCAGCTTCTGGGGGCTCAAGGGCGTACCCAGGGGGGGTTCAGGGGGTCTGATTTGGTCAGGGGTTCAGGGTCAGGCTGCCGCCCCCAGACCCCTGCAAACACTATGATTGCACGACATGTTGCGTAAAATATCAACGCAATCAGTTTAAAAATTTTTAAAAAGCTGAACTTTCTGCAGACTGCCGCGGACTGCGTGTGCCTTTTCACCCCCATCCCGGTCGTCGACCATCAGTTCAGCCCCCCCCCTTCGCGAAATCGAAATCCTGGGTACGCTACTGGTGCCGAACCCAGACCCCCGATCATTCTACTTATCTGAGCCCGGACCTGAACAAAATCCTGGCTACGTTATTGGCCAGAGCCCCCCTCAGCGGTTTGCCCCCCCCCCCCTCACAGCGATTTGGGGCCCATCTCGGAAAAAAATTTGGGTTAGTTAGACAAACTTAGAAAATTTTTCGGGCAAAAAGGCACGTTGCCCCCCCTCAACTTGATCCTGGCTAGTGGCTACCCGGCTACGCTACTGATTTAGTTCCGCAAAAACTGCCTTTTTTCGCCAACGGAGAATTTTTTATCAACAAAGTATGCGCTGCTAACTTCACAAAAATACATTGCAACAGGCAAACTATGTAGCTCAACAATGTTAGAAATAGCATAAAAATGTTTAACTGATTTTGTGCCATTTTCTTTCTTTATTCTTAAAGTTTGTTCCATCTTGGAATTAAAAATATTTATTATAAAGCTTTTAGAAATCTGGTTTGGCTTCATTGCGCATATGTATGTATGTGTATTTTTGCATAAATTCAATTTTGCGCAAAAAAATTTATGTAAAGTTTATTTTTTGAACAAAGTTTGATTTCCAGCTAAACCTTACATACAGTACTGTGCACAAAAAAGTTCCCTGTTCGACGAGCATCGTCGTTCGCGAAAAGTGACGAACGGTGGCCGGAAAGTGACGAACAAAAAATTTTTTCAAAGTGCTCCAAAACACATGTTCAGTGTAAAAAAGTAAAAAATTGAAAATTTTTTGTTCGTCACTTTCCGGCCACCGTTTGTCACTTTTCGCGAACGACGAAGCTCGTCGTACGCCAACGAACAGGGAACTTTTTTTGCACAGTACTGTATGTACAGTACTGTGAGTAGAAGTACGTCGGCATACTTCAGGACACAGGAAACCCAACCCCCCGAAAACAGCACGATAATCGCAAGAAAATTATAAGATCTTATTTTCAAAACTGACAACTTGGAGCGTTCATGCGAAGATCACCCACAATTTTGACCAATAACCCGCAGTTTTTGACAATTTTTCAAATAATTAACCCATTTGATTCAGTGTTCTAGATTCTGGATCAAATTGGTTACCGCCCAGAAGAGGGCTTTTCCGCGGACTGTTTATGCTTAATGCTTATTTTCTTGCTGCTGCTTTCTCGCTTCATTTCATTTTGCTTTATTTCAATTTACGCTTTTTGCTTTCGATTTACGCTTTTGCTTCATTTTAATTTACGCTTTCTGCTTTCGTTCAATTTATATATATACGCTTTCTGCCCTTTTTTTTTAATTTACGCTTTTGAACAATGTCTGGATCGGGCAGTGGTCGAAAAAATTCTGCCAGTAAACGTGGCTCAGTGTCAGACGTAAATTTGTCATGTGGTGGATGCAAGAAGGAGATCCGTATAGACAACAATGATTCGTATTTGACGTGTTCGGTGTGCCAGAAAGCTTATCACCAGACATGCTCAGGGACTTCAAAGTCTCTTTACAACGAGCTCAAAAAGTCGACTGCTCAAAACCAGGTAGCCTGGTTCTGCTCCAATTGCAGTGGATTTGCTCAAAACATTCTAAAGGGTTTGGCTGATCTACAGTCCCAATTAGCCTCCCTTGAGTCTCGTGTCACTGCCTTAGAGGGCTCTCCCCCCGTGGTGACTCATGGGTTGTCCTCTACTCCCAATCAAAATACCCGACCAGAAAGTGATGCTTTAGGATCTGTTGATCTAGTTCTTACCGAAATTGAAGACCAGCGCCGCCGGGAAAATAATATTGTTATATTCGGCCTGCCTGAGGAAAATGATACCGAAAACATCGGGCGAGACGCGGTTGTTAGCGTGTTGAATGCAGTGGGAGCAGACCAGGATTCCATGGTTTCTTTTTACCGCATTGGTCGTCGCAGGAACGACGGCAGTCCGCGACCCGTCAAGGTACGCTTCGTCAGTGTAGTCACTAAGATTAATGCTTTGGCCAAAGCGACCAGTCTCCGTAGCCATGCTCAATTCGCTAGAGTCTATGTTAAGCCTGATTTGACCCCGCGTCAACAATTGAAACAGAAAGAGTTAGTGGAGTCGCTGCGTGCTGCCAATGCAAATGGTATAAGGATGAAAATAAAAGCCGGCAAACTCGTCCCTTTAGGCGAAGGAGAACTGGCGGCGTTAGCGGGCAGAGAAGGGGCGGTCTTTGCAGCAACAGCCAAACCCACTTCTCAGTAACACCTGTTCCTAGTCTTGTTTTACCAGCAAACCCTAACGCTACTAACTTCTTATCTGGTTTATTAATTAACAGCAGGAGTGTTTTGAACAAGCTTCATTTGCTACACAACTATGTATTTGCTCACGCATTACCAGATCTGGTAGCTATTACTGAGTCATGGTGCACGTCCGAAATTCAAAATGGTGTCCTGGATATTCCACAATACACACTGTATCGTTCCGATCGACCTGAAGGCAGGGGAGGAGGTGTTTTGCTGTATGTTAAATCTCACCTCAAATCAATGTCCTGCTCCATCTGCCCTCCTCATGTCATGCCTTACGCCGAACTCATTTGTTGCCGTATCATGTTGCCTTCTCAAAACTCCCTTTTGGTCATTGTTGTTTACAGGCCGGATTCTAATAGCGCAGCCACAAATGCTTCGCTGTACCAGTACCTGCGTTCTTGCACTACACTCGGTGATCAATATGTCCTCATTCTGGGAGATTTCAATTTCAAGGATGTTAATTGGCTGCAAAACCAGTGGCCTCCACAGTGCGATGACTTCATGGATGCTGTGCATGATGCCGGCTTATTTCAGCATGTTTTTAAACCTACACGTGGGGACAGTGTCCTTGACCTTATCTTCAGCAATGAACCACACCTGGTTGAAAAAGTTCGAGTGGTCTCTCCTATCGGCGCAAGTGACCACTCTGGCGTTCTATTTAATTTTCTTTCTAACAGTCCTCGGCCACCAAACCTTACACCGAAGCTGTCGTTCACTCGAACCAACTGGGATGCCTTTCAAAGATCTTTACAGTGGATGACAAGTTCTCTCAATGATCATTTATCAGCAAGCGAGATGTGGTCAACTATATCGTTTGCTGTCCAGGCTTGCATTGATGCATATGTTCCAGTCAGCAAGCCTAAATATTGGAAACCCCCTTGGGCTGATGGTATTTGTTTCAATGCTCTGCGGAACAGTAGGACCAAATTACGCAAGTACCAGCGTACCGGTAGCATGTCTGATTACGAAGCTTACATGCTTGCATCGGAAGTAGCTGACATTGAAGCAAAAAGATCGATTCGAATGTTCGAACAACGCCTGGCGACTAATATAAAGTCTGATAGCAAATCATTTTGGTCGTATGTTAACTATATGTCCAAATCTAAACCCAAAATTGGACCCTTCTTGTTCCCAAATGGCTCCTACACGGCAAGCGACGAAAACTGCGCCAACCTACTCGCAGATCATTTCGCCAGTGTGTACTGCAAAGAACTTACAAATCCACCAGTCCTGCATCAAACGACAATAGTACAACTCTGCGATGTCCCATTCTCTGAAAATGTATTGCTATGGGCGTTAAAGAAAATGAAGCCTTTTTCCGCTCCGGGATGCGACAGATGTCCTCCAATTGTCATCAAAAAGTGCGCCAAGGTGCTGGTTCCCGCCTTGTCAAAACTTTACACCAAATGTCTCCGTGAAGGATATGTCCCCCCGGATTGGAAACGCGCCATCGTTGCTCCTATCCATAAGAAAGGACCCGCCCATGATCCTTGCAATTATCGACCAATCAGCTTAACAAGCGTTTTCAGTAAGCTGATGGAATCTGTCGTTGCGTACTCCCTAATGAAATTCAGCCTCGATAACAAATTGCTAGAGCCTTCCCAGTATGGCTTTCTACCGGGCCGCTCGTGCGAACTCCAGTTAATTGATTTTACGGACTGGCTAGTACAGTGCTTGAACGCGGGTGATATGGCTGATGTAGTTTATCTGGACTTTAGCAAAGCATTCGACCGGGTTCCCCATCGGCGGCTTATTGCCAAATTACGTGCTTATGGAATCGGTGCGCCGCTCCTGACATGGATTGAATGCTTTCTGTCACAAAGGACGCAGGTTGTCAAGGTAAACGACGCACTGTCGCATCCAACTCCTGTTGACAGCGGAGTCCCTCAAGGAAGCGCTATAGGCCCTATCCTGTTTATCTACTATGTAAATGATATGGACATGTCTGTATCCGGCCAAATTCGAAAGTTCGCAGACGATACGAAACTGATGCGTAGGATCCATCGAGATTCGTGGTTTATTTCGTCAGATTTGGTAGACATGCAACGTGATTTGGACTCTCTAGCTGCATGGTCTAAAATATGGTTGATGGACTTTAATGTAGATAAATGTGCCACGTTACATTTTGGTCACAATAATCCTTGTCATTCGTATCTACTGGATGGGTGCCCAATTCCAAATAAGTCAAGTGAACGCGATCTAGGAGTCACAATTTCCTCTAACATGAAAAGCTCCCTGCACTGCTCCGAAACGGTCAGTAAAGCAAATCGTGTGGTTGCTTGCATAAAAAGATGCATCATAAATAAAAATGTGGCTAATGTGAGACTCTTACACAAATCGTTGGTTCGTCCTATCTTGGAGTACTGCTGTACTGTGTGGTGTCCCCACTTTGCACGCGACATCAAACTCATTGAGTCTGTCCAACGTCGCGTTACTAAATTAGTCCCTGAGCTCCGGGATCTAGACTACTATGAGCGTGTCCGTCAAATGGGTCTCCAAACGTTAGCGACCAGGCGAATTCGTGCTGACCTGCTATTCCTGTACAAAGTGTGCCATGCTGAGGTTGACATGCCGATAACAAGACTGTTCACGCTGTGCACCAACGAGCGCTTACGTGGTCACAATCTCAAATTGAAGCCACGATTTCTGCCTAGAAAAGACATTGCTGTGTATAGTTTTGCATTCAGGACCATCGAACTCTGGAATAGTTTACCCTACGATGTCGTAAACGCTCCATCCTTTGTTGCTTTTAAATCCCGGCTCCATGCCTCAGGATCGCTACCCGAAATCTAAATGTATACCTTCTTAGTGCTGCATTGTTACATGTATACATCGCAGCATATATCAACATCATCAGACGACTGCACAACAAGCCGAAATCGGCTTTATTCAGCACTCACTCACAAGTTTCAGCCACAACCTGTTAGCAACTGGTCCAATGAGTGCTAACAGGTAATGA
>JASANF010017446.1:0-27963 GCA_030248245.1 Trissonchulus sp. WLG1_4
ATAGCGCATATAGCGCAAATAGCGCATATAGCACCCCCAAAAAGCGCTATAGCGCAAATAGCGCATGTAGCACCTTCGATAGCGCATATAGCGCAAATAGCGCATATAGCACCCCAAAAAAGCACTATAGCGCAAATAGCGCATATAGCACCTTCGATAGCGCCTATAGCGCAAATAGCGCATATAGCACCCCCAAAAAGCCCTATAGCGCAAATAGCGCATATAGCAAATTCCATAGCGCTTATAGCGCATATAGTGCATATAGCTCATAAAAAAAGCGCTATAGCACAAAAAGAGCTATTTCAATTTCGCTTACACGCGTTCGTTACCTAAAACTGGAATTATAACTACGCATTTAACGAGAATATAACTAGCTAGCAATAGACTACAACATTCGTAAAGAAAGGGTTATTTTTTCGATGAAAAAATCAACGTTGCTTTTCAAAAAAGGCAATATGCTTTTCCTACAACGCGAGCTTATTGCACTTGTGACAAACAGCTTATTGTGAACTAATGCTGCGCAGCCATATGCATATTGCTTATTACCTTACTATACTATATAAACATTCCTGCTCAAAAATAATTACGATAATAATTCAGGATCGGCTCAAAGCAGAAACGTCATTTTTGCGGCATCAGATAGCCGTCAACGTGGCCAAAAATTTTTCTATTCAAAGTCAGTTCGTAAAGGAAACCGCTCAACCGCTACACCGGTTTGAAAAAAATAAAAATTTACATACTGACATTTTCGGGCTCGAACCTCTACTACGATGAATGTAAGATGATAATACAGTGTCATTCAATTCGAAAATATTAAGACCGTCATAACTTGCCTCAATGTTAACGTAAAAACATGAAATTGACGCCTTTCAACTCGGAACAGTAGGCGCTTTTGAACAATACTTTACTTGACGCATACCGTTCACGTTTAAACGTTTAATTTTTCGTTCTAAATCATGACGCAAGCTTAATGTCAAGTTACCGGCCATGTCATCTATCATTTGAAAGCTCTTTGAAGTTGCTTACAAACGATGCTAATATTTTAGTTATATCTCTACGCTATCAAACGTTATGGGCCCTTAAGCCTTTACTTAAGCTGCTGACTACATGGATCACAGCAAGTGTGATCAAATCTTACTGCTTTGCAGTTAGGCAAAACTTTTGAAAAAATTTTGCGTTTTAATATTTTTCTGTAAATCATAAATTACGTCACCACAACGAATGGTCGAACAAGTCTAAACTAGACGCACTAGACTTGTTACAATATATTACAATATATATTAACCTAATTAAATGTATTATACTATCCTTATTTTCATAAAAAACATAATAACGATCATCCCTTTGGAACGGCAAATGGTAGAAACTTGCTTTTTGCACCACCAGATGCGCAACAAAATTTTGCCATTGCACGGCTTTTTAATCAAAAAAATGCACTTAACGTTAGTTATACGCGTTATCGACGGTTTAAAGATAATATCAGTCCATTACAATTACTTTGAAAAAGATTTGATGCACTAATAGCATCCTACATACAAGTTCAGTGTTTACATTGAGCAATTACACGTGTCCTTGTAAACATTGAACTTGTGAGTACGACGCCAGTAGTGCATCATATCTTTTTTTAAAAACCTTTTCGAACTAGTCTAAACTAGACGCACTAGTCTTGTTATATAATATAAGAATGTTATATAATATATTATATGTATAATTATACTATATAATATGCGACTTACATACCTGAAAATTAGTGAGTGACCCAATAACGCGAACAACAAAAAATAATAATACGATGTACAGTTAGGTCATGCAGACGCAACACAACGATCTAGCGGGGCAAGGCCACTATTGATTTTTTTACCACATTGTGTGTGCGTGTGTGAAATCCAGCTTGGTCGTACTGTGGTACAACAATTTTGCACGCTGCATCAAAAATCAAAAATCAAAAATCAAAAATCAAAAATCAAAAATGCAAACTTAAAAAGTTTTTGATTTTTGATTTTGATTTTTGATGCGGAGCTAAAAACTACAATTTTTGATTTTGATTTTTGATGCATGGTCAAACTTTAATTTGATTTTAATTTTGATGCTGCATCAAAAATCAAAATTAATTTTGATGCACAATTTTGATTTTTGATTTTGATCATCAAAACACACCTAGTATCATGGTCTAGAACATTAGTTTAAAAAAATAAAAGAATGTTCAACTGCGCACAATGATAGGATATCTTCATGCTAAAGATATGTTTTATGCTGCTTTATGACATGCTTTAGCCAAATCGGTTGAAGCGGCAAAAAGATATCGAATGCCGAAAATTACCGTGAGCACTCAGTATAATTTTTTTGAGCCAGCAATTTTGCGTAGCGTTCCCCGATTGCGCTGAAACTTTGGGGACCCAAGACCCTGGTAAAAAACAGTTTAGGTAGCTAAGCAATGTTACACAATTTCTTAAATAATGTTAAAAATGTGCCAAATTGAACACAGTTTTTGGTAGCAGCCGGTTTGCGGGCAAAAGTGGACGTAAAAATTAATCTTGCCGTTTCAAACGTTTTTCGACTGCTTTTTTGTGTCTAATGATGTGGATTGATGAATTTTTAATAAATTTTTGCTTTATGTTCATCCATTTGGCAGTTTGCCAGTAAAAACTATAAAATTTGGCAATTTTCCAAATATCTTGATATTGGTATCAAATGAAAGCCCGCATCATTCTGAGTAACTTTGCTACTTGATACATGTCCGAATTCGTTAGCTTAAGGTGGCGCTCCGAGAATTTGCACGTACTTCAAATATTGTAAATTCTTGCTTTCACGGTTATATTGGAATTTAACAAGGTGCGCGGTATCAAATTGAGCAATTTTGCAAAAGGATTTGACTCAATTCATTTTTTGTGTCTGTCACGTGACTTGCGAAAACTGTATTCACAGGGCACACATAACTCAATTCAAACTCTATCAATTTGGACAATTTATAGCTCGTTTGAAAGGTTTTCAAACGTTTGGGATGCTAAATTTTTTGTTTTGTGAATTTCGTTTTAAATTTTTAGTTATAACGATTTTTAGCTTTTCATGCAACTTTAACAACAAGTATCTCGCTTCAAAGTCTACCTGTTAAAAAAAGAAAATTTAGGCAGCTTCTTTGATTATTCTTGTATATTGTGTCAAAATTTTATGTCTCAACTCAAAACGTGCGATTTGGAATCTGTGCCCTTTGTCAAAAAACCTTGGTTTTTTTATTGAAAATTTGTTGTTGAAAAAAACTTGTTGCATGTTTTTATTTTTCTGGTTGAATGGCTTAATTTTACAGACGCTTGCTTCAACTATGTTTGTCTCTTTTTCGAAAAGGGGAAGTAATTTAGTTTTATCTCGATTTTTAGTTTGGTCGTATTAAAAAAATGTTCACAAAAACGCAAATTTCAGATTTTGGATTTTTTCAAAATTTTTCCATTTTTAGTTATACACGTCAATCGACTCCTGAACACCTGCTGAACAACTTTTCTTCAAGAACCATAGGTCGATTTCGCTCCAGGAAAAATAATTCGCCAAAAAACAGATTCTCGAAGCGCCACCTTAAGGGGGCGCTCCGGGAATCGGCGGTTACATCGAAAATTGGCGAAAAAGTTGGCAAATGTCAAACTTTACTATACATATATGTAGTATGGCACAAAAGAACACTGGAGGCAAAATTTCAAATCACGTGATCATGTCACGTGACTCCCAGAGCACCAAACGTGAGTGAATTTTCGGCAAACAATAACTCTGATTATACTTTGCGTATAGTCACACTTTATATTCTAAAATGTAGCTTATGTGCTTCTCTAGTTGAACATTAATTTGGTTTTTAACGTTTATGTCGGATTTGGATAAAAAATTGTCATTATGTGTTTTCGAAGTCGAACTCTGAGCTATAAAATTCATATAAAAAAATTCTAAGCTTTATTTAAAAAAACTAAAAAAATTGTTCAACTGCGCAGAGCCTGGTACTATAATTGTGCGAAAGTTTGTGGAAAAATATCTTACCAGCCTTTTATAATCAAATGCCGAAAAATTGGTTTTGTATTCACACAGCCTATATTTGAGTCTGCCGCTTCTGAAAATGGTTTCTTGTGCGATTTTTTTGCCCCAACCGCAATAAAATTGTTTGATAACTAATTATCGTCTGTTTGAAAAACCTCAAAAAGCGTTGATGCACTGGCTTACTTGCTAAATTTGTATAAAAGTCGAATAAAATCAGTAAATTGTCGAATTTTTTCCAACTTTTTTGCTATGGAGATATGCAAGTCAAAACATCAGAAATAATATTTTGGGCAACTTTCCTTCAAGAATGATAGGTCATTTTGGCTGTTTTTAAAGAATGCGGTTCAAATCCTTGATTCCTGGAGCGCCCCCTTAAGGTGGCGGTCAGGGGAACCACTTTGGCGTTTAATTTTTTTCAGCGACATTTTTGACCATAATGTCTTGAACGAAAGTTGTTCAGAATAAAAAGAGATTTCATTTGATGTGCATATTGTGATAAAAAATTTTTTGAATTTTTTTGGATAAATTTGTAACCGTAGCATAACATTTTTTGTTTCAATATAAAATGATTACTCATATCACTGAAATACGCGGTTTCTTAGCTTTAAATTGATGTATTAAACATAAGAATGCGTTGAAACTTTGCTGAGTTATTTAGCCGTGAAAACAGCAAATAGAAAAAACCTATAAAAGCTGATAAATCTTCGAAAATGTCAATTTTTTGATTTAATTTCTCAAAAAATTGAGTATGGCTTTTGGTAACTTTTTCAACGGAAATATGCAGTCATGGGAAAGGTCTACATTTTGAAAAATTGAAACGTGTGGGCAAACCTTACATTTTTGCGTAGCAAAATCGACTACTTTTTTTGGACCTGGCTCCCCGCTGCCGATAGCGATCGAGTTGAAAGTTTGCACAATGAAAGAAAAAATATGAATTCAGACGTGAAAGTTTTTCGATTTTCAAATTTTGGCTCGCAGCACTATTTGTAGTCGCTTAAACACAACTGATTTTTGAAAATCGATTTTTTGCAAAATCAAAACTAAAAATCAAAAATCCAAGATCAATCACGTCTAGATTTTTGAAAAATCTTTCTATCGATACCAAGATCGTCAAAATCGGTTGAAAATTCGTTGCGCTAGGTCAAAAACAAAATTAGTGTGAATAGGAAATTCGACATGGTCAAAAAATTTTACACATTCACCTCAAAGTGCTGAACTGTATTCTAAATAGGTTTTTTTGATGTCTCTTTGATGTACAATTAAAATGGTATTGCTATTTATTGCATGAGCTGAGCGCCGAACATGAGTTTTGTTGCTGAGCGCTACCTTAAGGGGGCGCTCCGGGAATCAAGGTATTGGGCCATAACATTTTTCAGCTAACGAATTCGGACCTGTGTCAAGAAGCAAAGTTACTCAGAATGATGTGGGCTTTCGTTTGATACCAATATCAAGATATTGGAAAAATTGCAAAATTTTATAGTTTTTACTGGCAAACTGCCAAATGGGTGAACATTGAGTAAAAATTTATTAAAAATTCATCAATTCACATCATTAGACACAAAATAGCATGTGAAAAATGTTTGAAACGGCAAAATTAATTTTTACTTCCATTTTTGCCCGCCAACCGGCTTTTACCAAAAACTGTGTTCGATTTGGTACATTTTCAACATTATCTAAAAAACAGTGTAACATTGCTTAGCTACCTAAACTGTTTTTTACTAAGGTCTTGGCTCCCCAAAATTCTGCAAAGTTTCAGCGCAATCGGGCAACGCTACGCAAAGTTGCTGGCTCAAAAAAATTATACTGAGCAGTGCTCACTGTAATTTTCGGCATTCGATATCTTTTTGCTGCTTCAACCGATTCGGCTCAAATTTGGCATGAAGATAGCCTATCATGGTGCGCAGTTGAACATTCTTTTATTTTTTAAAATAATGTTCTAGACCATAATACCACTGCTTTTAGTGCTGAGAGACCGACCTCGAAAATACAAAAATTGTAATTTTAACAAATTCGCACTAAATAATCAAAAACAAAAATAATGTTCAACTATAGGAGCGCAAGGGCTACATTTTGATATATGAATCATGATTGCAAGACAAACATGCTATTATTTATCGCTTGCCGAAAATTCACTCACATGCAGTGCTCTGGCAGTCACGTGACAATATCACGTGATTTAAAATTTTTACACAAGGGTTATTTCTTACCATACTAAATACTTATTTAGTAATATTCTAGTTTTATCAGGTTTTTGCTGACTTTTGAGGCAACTCCCGATTCCCGGAGCGCCCCCTTAATCTTCTCCGGGAATCAAGGTATTGGGCCATAACTTTTTTCAGCTAACGAATTCGGACCTGTGTAAAGAACCAAAATTACTCAGAATGATGAGTGCTTTCTGCTTTCATTTGATACCAATATCAAGATATTTGGAAAATTGCCAAATTTTACAGTTTATACTGGCAAAATGGCAAATTGCCAAATGGGTAAACATTAAGCAAAAATTTTTTAAAAATTCATCAATTCACATCATTAGACACAAAATAGCAGCCGAAAAATGTTTGAAACGGCAAAATTAATTTTTTACGTCCATTGTTGCCAGCAAACCGGCTTTTACCAAAAACTGTGTTCGATTTGATACATTTTTAATACTGTTATTTAGCTAGCCATTTTTAATTTAACTTAACTATTAGCTATTAACTACCAGCCTATTTATTTTAACTTAACTATCAACTATTAGCTAGTCAGTTATTTATTTTAACATTTAACTAGCCATTTTATTTTTTAAACTATTAACTAGCGCTAAAATTGAATAAAACTAGGCATTTAACTAGGTACTCTAATCAGTATATTTGTGAAGTATTGCTTGAACCCGGCACTTGTATCAATTCGCTGACAGAAAGTACGCACGGGATCTACAATATTTGTGAGTTAAAACTGTCGTGGTCAGAGATGCACGGGACAGATCTGTAAGGGGTGTACCAGATTTACAGTAGGAAAGGAACTAGAAAAGGGGGTGTTCAGAATTTGTATTTGGTTTGTTTTTGTTTTCACACCCAAATTTTTGGACTTTCAAAACATTTTGGGGCACTTCTGGCCATCACAAGAAGGCTTGACCATTGGAAGGGGCACTCTCCTACGAAACAAGGTGGCCTCAGTTGTGTGGAAAACCGCCACACGAATCAACTTATAGGTTACTAACGCGTTGGGGATCCCCCCCGCATAAAAAAAACCCCACAAGTCAGGATCGTCTAAGGGAAGGGAAAACCCCACGTTTCGTAATCGTACAACCTACAAATTGATCCAGAGCCACCACGCTGACGCTTTTTTAAGTAAAAACTTGTTACCATTTGTAATTTGATGTACTAAGTTCAAAATTGGGGTATATACATTTTCCGCATAGCATTTAGAGACATTTATGCACTTACCCTTTC
This sequence comes from Trissonchulus sp. WLG1_4, assembly GCA_030248245.1. Lineage (NCBI taxonomy): Eukaryota > Metazoa > Nematoda > Enoplea > Enoplida > Ironidae > Trissonchulus > Trissonchulus sp. WLG1_4. The sequence continues at coordinate 7,446 of JASANF010017446.1, forward strand.
ATGTCCAGAGGATCATGGGAGATACCACATGATCAACTACCATATCTAAGGCTATGCAACTTGACCAGTCTATTCTAGCGACATTCTAATAATTTGAGTCGATTCTTTCATATTTGGTTGGTTAGTCTATTACGGCATTTAAGAGTACGTAATTTAAGCAAGCTACAAAATTTAAATAATTTTTAGAAATTATGTATTACAAGTAATTCTGCGCAAGGCACATACTGGATTTTTTTGCGCAAAAACGTTCGCAATTGCGAAAAAACTTGTTGATTGCAAAAAATTTTCAAACCTTTTCGCAAAATTGCCGAAAAATTTTGACGCAGTGGAGGTGAACTCGCAAAGCGCATCCCAAACTGACTTAGGCCGTGTTTACATTGAGCTTTTTTTCAGCTGCTCGAGCAGCTGGAAAAAAGCTGGAGCAGCTGGAAAAAAGCTGGAGCAGCTGAAAAAATGCGGATAAGTATGGCGGTCACTATAGACTAGCTGCTCCGTTGTCATGACAACGCTGCAGTTCCAGCTTTTTTTCACCTGCTCCAGCTTTTTTTCGCCGTTTCCGGCTTTTTTGCAGCTGCTCGAGCAGCTGAAAAAAAGCTCAATGTAAACACGGCCTAAATATCAAAAACAGTGAAAAACGCTGTGGTTGACCTGTGACTGGTCAAAGTTTGTGCGGGAAAAAAACCTTATTGTGGGGGAAAAACCCTATTTGGTTTGGCGACAATTTTTTGCTAAACGCTCCCATTCTTGCTAGTAAAGTTAGTTCATCCAGGCTAACAACATGTGTAGAGTTCATTGAAAACGTTTTTTTTCGCCGCAAAACGTCGTTTTTTGTTGTTTTGGCTCATACCCCGACACCCCTTACGAAACCTGTTTTGGTGATGTTTCACTAAAATTTGGCATTTTTTGGAATATTTCGGCTTTAGCTACTGCGTACCACTTAAATCCAAGAATTGTACACGCGGGCGGTGTTTGTCCACCGTTTCTAACGTAATAAGCCCAAAAATCTATTTTTAATGCTTTTAAATTCTGAAAAAATGCATATTTGGGCAAAAGCTGGGATTTTTTTCGCTAGCAATTTTTCGCAATTTTGCGAATAGGTTTGAAAATTTTTTGCAATTAACAATTGTTTTTTCGAAATTGCGAACGTTTTTGCGAAAAAAAACCCAGGGCAGAAGTCATTTCTGCCAAAAAGGGTCGATTTTTGAAGAAACATTGTGAGTCACATGTGTGTCGGAGAAAATGTTTTTTAGTCCATACTACAGCCTACGAGTTGTAGAAAACTAAGCAAGGAAACACTAAACCCCCAGAAAAATTTTTAATTTTATATCCAATTTGGTCAATTGGAGACGTATCGGAAATTTTTTCCGGCCGTGAATGAAAACCAAAGAGGGATTCCCCCTATTCCTCCTCCCCTGGCTACGCCCCTGTTATATATTGCGCAGTAACTCGGTATTCAGTTAAGTTTATATATGCTACTCAGCGCATAGCTGTGAGGGACATAGACCACCGCCGAAATTTTTACCGAAAAATATACCGATTCCCCACAAATATGCCGGAACAGGGCATATCTATTTGTGGGGAATAGGTGTCAGAATTATGTCACATCGTAAAAACAAAATAAAGTATGTACAAATAAAGTACAAAAATGGTACAAAAAAAGTACAAAAATAGTACAAAAAAAGTACAAAAATAGTACAAAAATGACTGAAAATTTTAACCTCTTTTTTACTTTTGGAAGGCCAATTTAAGGGGGTAGTGTCGCGAAAGCAGTCGATTTTGCGCGACTATAAAACTTTTTCAGTGAAAGATAGGTCATTGTTCTTTATATATTTTACAAATATGGTTTAAGGCAAATATTTTTGCCAAGTTTCAGCAAAATTGATGCAGCATACAGTTGGCAGTGAAGTCGCAAAGTCGGAAAAATGACGTTTTGAAAACCTAATCACATTCGATAATTTCGTCACAATTAAAAAGCTTTTTGTTTAGATTTTTTACACAAAGTAAAAGCACATATACTCTAATTTATGCACACGAAATTTAGTGCAAATTGCTTGAGTGGTTGTGGAGTCATGCATGTTTGAACTGTGAAACTGTGCGTAACCATAAAGATCTCACAGCAATAATGATAATTTGTAAAAAATTTAGACATTAATTTTGAAATCAAAAGAAAAACGAACCTTCATTTTTCATTTTTATTATTTGTGGCAAAAAAATGTGCGTCAAAACATTAGATGTACTTCAGGGGCCGTATTCTCAAAATTACCTGCAGGTAAAGTTAGCCTAACTTTACCCACAAGTAAAGTGAAGGTAAAGTCGTATTCTCAAAATTTTACCAAAGGGTAAGGTTAAAATTTAACTATGGGTAAGGTTAAAGTTTAACTTTACCTGTGGGTAAGGTTAAACTGTGGGTAAGGTTAAAGTTTAACTTTACCTGTGGGTAAGGTTAAAGTTTAACTTTACCTGTGGGTAAGGTTAAGGTTAAACTGTGGGTAAGGTTAAAGTTTAACTTTACCTGTGGGTAAGGTTAAAGTTTAACTTTACGTGTGGGTAAGGTTAAAGTTTGACTTTACCTGTGGGTAAAGTTAAGGTTAAACTGTGGGTAAGGTTAAAGTTAAATTTTAACTGTGGGTAAAGTTAAAGTTAAAGATTAACTGTGGGTTAGGTTAAAGTGAAAAGTTAAACTGCGGGTAAGGTTAAAGCTGAATTTTGACTATGTGTAAGGTTAAAGTTAAAGTTACACTGCGGGTAAGGTTAAAGTTAAAGTTTACTCTGGTTACGGTTAAAATTGCAAGTTTAACTGTGGGTAGGTTAATGTTTACTTCAACTGAGGCTGAAGGAAAAGTTTAAATTTAGCTATGGATAAGGGTGAGCTTTACCAATTTTTTTAAAATGTGTATATATAGAAAAAATTCCCGATATACGTCCCCAATTGACCAAATTTGGCCTAAAAATCAAAATTTTCTGTAATTTTTTACTGAAGCTGGTTACCCCCAGGCCCCTGCAAGCGGCAAATCTGTAACTCACTTTTCCTTCCTTCTGCCTTTCGCGACAGCAAATGCATGCGTGTATATTATCAGCGGCGTAGCCATGGGGGGGGGCGGGGGGGGGGCAGGGCCTTACATGGGCGTGGGGGCGGGTTGGGGGAGGTTTTCAGCCCCCCCAGAAGGCATCGTCACCGCCCCAGAATGCTTTCGAGTTACTCACGACGGCAAAATTGGTGGCTCACGAAGGTAAAATGGGCGGAAAAGTTGCTCCGCACCCCAAGCCCCGGTGGCTCACCCCCCCCCCAGATTCGGCCACATGCCCACGTATGGCCAGGGCCCCTCCTCAGCGGTTTCCCCCCCCCTCAGCGGTTTTGCCCCCCCCCTCAGCGATTTGCCCCCCGCCTCGGATAAAAACTGTTGCACCCCTCCCCCACCCCCATCAGACAAACTTCGGAAAAGTTTCGGGCAAACATGCACGTTGGCCGCTCCCTCAACTTGATCCTGGCTAGGCTACTGTATATTATCCCCCCAAATGCTTTATAAATAAATCTTGCTTGGAGGACTATGCAGTGCACCAGCGATAGGGTGGGCTAATGAACAAAAAGTGGCGTAGCCAGCCGGGGCCCGGGGGGCCAGGGTCCTCACCTCGGTTTTGCCCCCCCTCAGCGATTTGGGCCCCTGGCATATTTTTAGTAAGGAGGGGGGGGCTGGGGGGCGCCCCTTATTTGGTCGCCCCCCCGCCCCATTTCAGATTGGTATGGGTTGCCCTCCCCCCTCCATGGATGTATATAGTCATTGTAGATGTGGCTCCCCTGGGGCCGTATTCTCAAAATTACCTGCAGGTAAAGTTAGGCTAACTTTACCCACAGGTAAAGTGAAGGTAAAGTCGTATTCTCAAACATTGACTAAAGCCAACGTGATAGCTATAGTTACCTTTAATTTTCGGGCCAGGAAACTGCTTTATCTTGTTTCGCAGCTAAAGTTAATGTATTCTGCAAATTTTTAACCTCAACCGTCTACGTTAATCATGTTTTCAATTTTAACTTTACCTTTACCCACAGAATTAACTTTACCTTCACCTTACCTGTGGGTAGCCTAACTTTACCTTCAGGTAATTTCGAGAATACGGCCCCTGACGTTCCAGGGCTTTGAAACGGAGATGAGCACCGCATCTAAGGGCTTTATATCCCACTTTTGGATATATATACGCATCGTGTAAGAACAACAAATATATAATTTTTTGCAATACTACACAAACTACAGCTCTGGCGGACCATAAATTCAAGTGATTGCAAAGAAAGGAAAACACTATATATAAACTGGACGAACTTCTAGAAAACAAAGACAAATACTGGAAAAACACACAAACGCCTAGTTACAAACAAAATTTGTAAAAAATTTTACTATTACGTACACATTTTAAAAAATTGATAAAGCTCACCATCACTAATAGCTAAATTTAAACTTTTTCTTCAGCCTCAGTCAGTTGAAGTAAACTTTTACCTTACCCACAGTTAAACTTTTATCCTTACCCAAATTCAAACTGTAGCCTTACCCGCAGTTAACTTTTAACTTTAACCTTACCACAGTTAAACTTTAACCTTACCCACAGTTAAACTTTAACTTTTACCTTACCCACAGGTAAAGTTAAACTTTAACCTTACCCACAGGTAAAGTTAAACTTTAACCTTACCCACAGTTTAACTTCAACCTTAGCCACAGGTAAAGTTAAACTTTAACCTTACCCACAGGTAAAGTTAAACTTTAACCTTACCCACAGTTTAACTTTAACCTTACCCACAGTTTAACTTTAACCTTACCCACAGTTTAAGGGGGCGCTCCGGGAATCGGGGGTTACATCAAAAATTGCAAAAAAATAGGCAAATGTGAAACTTTACTATACATATATGTACTATGGCACAAAAGAACACTGGAGGCAAAATTTCAAATCACGTGATCATGTCACGTGACTCCCAGAGCACCAAACGTGAGTGAATTTTCGGCAAACGATAACTCTGCTTATACTTTGCGTATAGTCACACTTTATATACCAAAATGTAGCTTATGTGCTTCTCTAGTTGAACATGATTTTGGTTTTCAACATTTATGTTAGGTTTGGATAAAAAATGTCATTATGTGTTTTCGAAGTCGAACTCTGAGCAATAAAATTCATATAAAAAAATTTCTAAGCTTTATTTTAAAAAACTAAAAAATTGTTCAACTGCGCAGAGCCTAAGGCTATAATTGTGCAAAATTTTGTAGAAAAATATCTTACCAGCATTTTATAATCTAATGCCGAAAAATTGGTTTTGTATTCACACAGCCTATATTTGAGTCTACTGCTTCTGAAAATGGTTTCTTGTGCAATTTTTTTGCACAGAACGCAATAAAATTGTTTTAACTTTTCACTACAACTAATAAAATTTACGTATCGTCTGTTTGGAAAACCTCAAAAAGCGTTGATGCACTGGCTTACTTGCTGAATTTTTGTAAAAGTTGAATAAAATCAGTAAATTGTCCAATTTTTTCCAAATTTTTTGCTATGGAGATATGCACGTCAAAACATCAGGGGCCGTATTCTCAAAATTACCTGCAGGTAAAGTTAGGCTAACTTTACCCACAGGTAAGGTGAAGGTAAAGTTAATTCTGCGGGTAAGGGTAAAGTTAAAGTTTACCAGAGGGTAAAGGTAAATTCTTAGAATACGGGGTAAAGTTAAAGTTAAACTGTGGGTAAGGTTAAAGTTTAACCTTACCTGTGGGTAAGGTTAAACTTTACCTGTGGGTAAGGTTAAAGTTTAACTTTACCTGTGGGTAAGGTTAAAGTTTAACTTTACCTGTGGGTAAGGTTAAAGTTAAACTGTGGGTAAGGTTAAAGTTAAACTGTGTGTAAGGTTAAAGTTCAACTGCGGGTAAGGTTAAAGTTAAAGTTTAACGGTGGGTAAGGTTAAAGTTAAAGTTTAACTGGGAGTAAGGTTAAAGTTCAAAGTTAACTGCGGGTAAGGCTACGGTTTGACTATGGGTTAGGTCAAAAGTTTAACTGTGGGTGACGTAAAAGTTTACTTCAACTGACTGAGGCTGAAGGAAAAGTTAAAATTTAGCTACATCAATAAGTGTATAAGTGATGGCGAGCTGTATCAATTTTTTTTAAAATGTATATGTAATAGTAAAATTTTGTGCAAATTTTGTTTGAAACTAGGCATTTGTGTGTTTTTCCAGTATTTGTCTCAGTTTTCTACAAGTTCGTCCAGTTTACATATAGTGTTTCCCTTTCTTTGCAATCACTTGAATTTATGGACCGCAAGAGCTGTAGTTTGTGTAGCAGTGCAAAAAATTATATATCTGCTGTTTGTACACGATGCGTATATTCAAAGGTGGGATATAAAGCCCTCAGGTGCGGTGCTCATCTCCGTTACAGAGCCCTGGAACGTAAGGGGCGCCACATCTACAATGACTTACATCCATGGAGGGGGGGGCAACCCATACCCATCTGAAATGGGGGGCTCCGGACCAAACAAGGGGCGCCCCCCCTTCTTACTAAAAGTAGGCCAGGGGCCCAAATCGGTGAGGGGGGAGGCAAAACCGCTGAGGCAGGACCATGGCCCCCGGCCCCGCCTGGCTACGCCACTGGTTTTTTCATTAGCCCACCCAATCGCTGGTGCACTGCATAGTCCTTCAAGCGAGATTTATTTATAAAGCATTTGGGGGGGATAATATATAGTAGCGTAGCCAGGATCAAGTTGAGGGTGCGGCCAACGTGCCTGTTTGTCCGAAACTTTTCCCGGGGGGGGGGGCGGGGTGCTACATTTTTATCCCAAGAAGGGGGGCAAATCGCTGAGGGGGGGGGGGGGCAAAACCGCTGAGGAGAAGGGTATGGGCCTGGCCCCCCACCAACCCCCATGGCTACGCCGCTGATAGTATATACACGCATGCATTTGCTGTCGCGAAAGGCAGAAAGAAGGAAAAGCGAGTTACAGAGTTGCTGCTTTCAGGGGCCTGGGGGTGACCACCTTCAGTAAAAAATTACAGAAAATTTTGATTTTCAGGCCAAATTTGGTCAATTGTGGACGTATATCGGGAAATTTTTATACACATTTTTAAAAATTGGTAAGAAAAGCTCACCCTCGTCCATTGCTAAATTTAAACTTTTCCTTCAGCCTCAGTTGAAGTAAACATTTACCTACCCCACAGTTGCAATTTTAACCGTAACCACAGTAAACTTTAACTTTAACCTTACCCACAGTTAAACTTTAACCTTACCCACAGGTAAAGTTAAACTTTAACCTTACCCACAGGTAAAGTAAAACTTTAACTTTACCCACAGTTAAACTTTAACCTTACCCACAGTTAAACTTTAACCTTACCCACAGTTAAACTTTAACCTTACCCACAGGTAAAGTTAAACTTTAACCTTAGCTACAGGTAAAGTTAAACTTTAACTTTACCCACAGTTAAACTTTAACCTTACCCACAGGTAAAGTTAAATTTTAACCTTACCCGCAGTTTAACTTTTAACTTTAACCTTAGCCACAGGTAAAGTTAAACTTTATCTTTACCCACAGTTAAACTTTAACCTTACCCACAGGTAAAGTTAAATTTTAACCTTACCCGCAGTTTAACTTTTAACTTTAACCTTACCCACAGGTAAAGTTAAACTTTAACTTTACCCACAGTTAAACTTTAACCTTACCCACAGGTAAAGTTAAACTTTAACCTTACCCGCAGTTAAAGTTTAACTTTACCCTTAGGTAAAATTTTGAGAATACGATTTTACCTTCACCTTACCTGTGGGTAAAGTTAGCCTAACTTTACCTGCAGGTAATTTTGAGAATACGGCCCCTGAAATAGTATTTTGGGCAACTTTCCTTCAAGAATGATAGGTCATTTTGGCTGTTTTTAAAAATTACGGCCCAAATCCTTGATTCCCGGAGCGCCCCCTTAACTTTAACCTTACCGACAGGTAAAGTTAAACTTTAACCTTACCCACAGTTTAACTTTAACCTTACCCACAGGTAAGGTTAAACTTTAACCTTACCCACAGTTTAACTTTAACTTTACCCCGTATTCTAAGAATTTACCTTTACCCTCTGGTAAACTTTAACTTTACCCTTACCCGCAGAATTAACTTTATCTTCACCTTACCTAGGGGTAAAGTTAGCCTAACTTTACCTGCAGGTAATTTTGAGAATACGGCCCCAGAAGCTGGCCAATCTGATATCTGGCTTCATTTTTTGAACTTTTATGTCTCTATTGTGTGATGTCTGGCTCACAAATGGTGATTGGTTAAAAATATTGGTAGATATTGGTAGTCTAGTGCCCGGCAGTATTTATTTGACACGACACCTTATGGCATTTCACTAGTTTCTCAGTGAACGTACAATTTCAAAGCAAAATGTTCTCATTTTGCAGGCTATGAGCAAAACTGCTTTGGCGACACTACCACCTTAAGTGATTTACTATCCATTTTTTAAGGAACATTTAGCCTTAAAACAAAAAAATAGAAGTACAAAAAAAGTACAAAAATAGTACAAAAAAAGTAAAAAAAATAGTACAAAAGATTTGAATAGAAAGTACTAAAAAAGTACAAACTTGCACTAAACAGTACAAAAAAAGTATAAAAAATGTACAAAAAAAGTACAAAAAAAGTACGAACTTGCCAGGCCAAATTACAAAAAAAGTACAAAAATAGTACAAAAAAAGTACAAATTTTTTTGAACTTTTTCGTAACTTTTTGTACTTTTTTTGTACATTTTTTGTACTAGTATTTTTTCCTGTGGGGTAATAGTAGTTTTTTTGCAGTATGGCACCTAGCTTGGTGCTTTTTCAACTGTTCCTTCAGCAAAACTGATAAATTATCAGTTATCAGTAAGCTGCGTTACACAAAATCTATTGATACCTGATAATTATCAGTTATCGGATATCAGTCTTATATGAAATGCATTGGAATTTATCAGTAAATTACTGATAAATTTCGTGCAACGTTACACTGTTAACTGATAAAAATTTACTGTTAATTGATAACTGATAAACTTTTGTTCAACGGTGCCCAGAAATGTGTGTGTATATCAATATGCAAAATTTTAGTTTTTCCGGCAGCCAATGGACAAGGGCTGGAACGATCCTCCACTGATGTCGCTAGGTCATCAGATCGTGCAGCCGCCCGGGCAGCCCCAGCGTCGATCTCTTTTCACTCAGCGTCTGGTTTTTGACTCCGCAGTCTCTGTCAAATCCGCCAGCTCTGTCACCGCCCAAGATATTCCCGTACCAACACCACCGGTTATATCTGAGGCTCTGAACTGTACCCCTGCTTTTCTCGTTAGTCTTTTTAGTCTTTTTGCAGTTGTGTGTTGCGTATTTATATATAGATATATGTTTTACATATAGGTTAGCATGCATATGGTTTCGGGACTTCGGGAAATCTCGTCATTATATTTATTGTTGTATTGTTATTATATTTATTGCAGAGCCACCGCCGCTCAAAGGGGGGGGGGGCTGCGACCCTCTGAGGGGGGCTCAAAACGCTAAGGGGGGGCTGCAGCATCCCTAAATACGCCACTGATTTATTGTTATATTGCTGTTTGACAGTTGCTCATTTAGCCTATCACCAATGATGTGCCTCAGCCAGCTGGCGGTGCCCCAGAAAAAAGCGCAGCTGACAGCCTGTCTGTAAATTCCTCGGAGCTAAAAGAGTCTCTAGAAGCCGTGCTGTCTAACTGTCCTGCAGATTTGAGTTGAGTTGAGCCTTTTCTAGGTGTTTTTTATAATTTGTACTGGATTTTTCATAATTCCGGATAGATCAGACGAAATTAACTGACAAGAAATTAAGCACATGTGGTTTCAGTTCCATTTGGGTCAGGGTGTCTTAGTGAAAAATTATATATTTTGGTTACTCGATATTCGTGATCTATTTTAGCATTTAATGACAAATGTTTTTTTCGTTTCAGGGTCACGTAAAAACCAATATATTGAAACGTGTGAATACTTTGTTGTCTCAGCTAGCGACTGATTCCATCGCCATTGAGTGCCGGACTAAGTTGGCTGCACTAATGTCTTGTTCGTCAGTTTTTCTGAATTAAATGTAAAGTAGTCAATCAATGAACTTGGTATATAGCTGAGTGAATCACATTTGTCTGAATCATGGGTGTCAAATTTTTACTATATACTGAGGGGTAAAATCATGGAATTGGTTGAATTAGTCCACTTCCGGTCTCGGAGGGGGTTTGTATGAAAATATAGTATAACAATTTACCAAAGAAGATTTTTTGCGAAAATTTATCTTATCACATTTTTTGGCTTTCTAATTTGTGTAGTGCGCGTGCATTTTAGTATTTGTTTTTAATTGTGAACATATTGCTAAAGATATTCATGGGTTTGTTTTTGACTGTTGTAGCTTTAACTGCCAGCAATTACGACCAGGCTTACAAACTGCAATCTCAAATCGCCGTTGATCACTTTACAGAAGTATATATGCATTTTTTTCTTTTAATCAAATTTGAGCCACTGTTAACCGCAGCTGTTTTTAGGATGTTATTTTCTGTAATTAAAAGGCAGCTACCCTGAATAATTGCTTTAGTCGCATTTTTAATCAGTTCCCTCATGTAAGCCTACTCTATTTCTGTAACGACATAATGGCAGATAGGCAGAGATGCACGGGGGGAATCGGCGAGGGGGGGCGCCCGACCCCTTTCGCAAGGGGGGGTTGCCCCTAGTTTTGGCCATTTTTCGGCAACAGCCGAAAAATTTTCCGAATCTTTCGATTTTCAACTAATTTTTGGAGTACATTCTTGGCCGCAGGCGAAAAGTTTTTGCAATTTTTTACGTACTTTTTTTGGGGCACTCTTTTGGCCATCAAAGGGGTGGTGGGGGGTTGAGGGGGGTGCCGGATGTCTGAGGGGGGTGCCGACCCCCCTCAGGGGGGGGGGGTGGATACCCCCCCATGTGCATCTATGCAGATAGGCTCACCAGGCACGCACGACGCCGAAAAATAAGTGCAGCTGCCTCAGCAGTAGGGTGCAGTGGCAGTCTCCGTTACGAGACTCTTCGGGTGTAATGCATAAAGCCAGTCTAGCGCTATAACCAGTTGTACCAAAATTGTACACGTATATATAGTGGTGCGGGAAAAAAACCCTATTTTCAACTTTTCGGGTCGTCCTGTGCTCCACATAAATCGGATCCATTAAGGCCCGCGGCTGTTATAACGGCCATCTTTCGCCTAACTGTTGCACTAATAAAATGGATTGTAACTACTCACGTTTCTGAGTAATGAGTCTCGAAACCTCCGGGGAAAAAAACCCTATGCGGGAAAAAAAACCCTAATACGGGGAAAAAAACCCTATCACTTTTCCTGGTTGTTCTATTAGCAGGGAGTATAAACACAATTTCATCGTGTTCTACAAGTCTTAGGCTGCAGTATGGACTAAAAAAACCGTTTCTCCGACATCCATGTGACTCACAATGATTCTTCAAAAATCGACCTTTTTTGGCAGAAATGACTTCTGCCCAAATATGCATTTTTTCTGTATTTAAAAGCATTAAAAACAGATTTTTGCGCTTATTACGTTAGAAACAGCGGATAAACACCGCCCGCGTCTATCATTCTTGGATTTAAGTGGTAAGCAGCAGCTAAAACCTAAATATTGCAAAAAATGCCAAATTTTGGTGAAACATCACCAAAACAGGTTTCGTAAGGGGTGTCGGGGTATGGCCCAAAATGACAAAAATCGACGTTTTGCGGCCAAATAAACAGTTGTAATGAAATCTACGCATGTTGTTAGCCCAGATGAACTAACTTTAGTAGCAACAATGGGTGAGTTTAGCAAAAAAATGCCGCCAAACAAAATAGGGTTTTTTTTCCCCGCAACAGGGTTTTTTTCCCGCACAAACTTTGACCAGTCACAGGTCAACCACAACGTTTTTCACAGTTTTCGAGCTTCAGAAGTATAGAGGAAAGGTAACTCTCTTTAAAAAATGCAAACGGCGTTGGTCAAAAGTGTTTTTGTGAAAAATTATGACAAGTCAAAAATTTGGAAAATTTTGTCACTTTGGAATTTTTCAACATGCAAAATTTTGAAATTTTATAAAAAATGCTACAGGCCTCAAAACTGCACAGAAATTGGTGTGGTAAGTCAGTTTGGGATGCGCTTTCCACCTGCATACTCAAAAAGGTCCTATGTCGTGAGGTTCGGCCAAGAAGCACTAGGGTTTTTTTCCCCGCAAAACGCGTAGGGTTTTTTTTCCGCACCACTATAATACTAAGAGTATATACATAATTATCTCCCATTGTGTACTCTTGGCATTGCATAGGGTAGAAAATGGCCTTTAATACTCAGCGAGACTAAGCTAAAGACTGCCTTTATGCATTCCTGTGTACATAGAATGTAATGTCACCTCGCAAGAGAGTGTATCCGTACATCTTCAAGGTAATAAAGGTAAAGGTGACTCGCGGCATAATTATCCGTTGGCGTGTCCACTGTCCACCGTCGGGTGCGGTGCTCATCTCTGTTACAAAGGCATATAATGTATTATGCCGTATGCAGAACCCTCAGCAGAAAGTTGTACGTTAAGGAAAGTCTGTTCTTAAAATAGCCCCCCATACCCCTTCGTTTGCATTATGATTGTTTTGTGTTTTCTGTATACTTTTCCTTTTTTTGTTTACTGCTATTTGTTTCTTTTTTCAATTTTTAATGTTTACTTTACTTTTACTCTATTTTATGTGTGACCTTGTTTCAGGCTGGATCTTGGATTGTGGGTGTCCGTAGTCTAATAAACGAGTACAAAAGAGCCGGTTCAAGTTAACGTGGAGGGAATATGATTACTTTACACACAGTATTTACTCTGTGTAACATTGTGTAAATGTGTAATTTAATGTTATGTTGATAACCAACGATCTAAAAATCATCGGCGGAATTCGTTAAGGTGGCACTCAGGGGAACCGGCTTTGGCGTTTAATTTTTTTCAGCGACATTTTTGACCATAATGTCTTGAAGAAAAGTTGTTCCCAATATAATTAGCTTTCGTTTGATGTTCATATTGCGATAAAAAAGATTTTCAAATTTTATTGCACAATTTTGTAGTCGTACCAAAAATTTTTTGTTGCAATATAATATAAGTACTCAAATCACTTACATGTGCAATTTCTTAGCTTTAAATTGATGTATTAAACATGAAAATGTATTGAAGCTGTGCTGAGCTATTTAGCCATAAAAAAAGCAATTTAAAAATGAATAACCTTTTAAAAATGAATAACCTGAAAAGCTGATAAATCTTTGAAAATGTCAAATTTTTTTATTTTTTTTAAAATTGATTATGACTTTTGGTAACTTTTTAACGGAAATATGCAGTACTAGGAAAGGTCTAATTTTGGAAAAGTATTGTAAATCCGACTTTTTGAGGTCTCTGATGTGAAATTACAGTGCTACGGCTACTAATTGCATGAGCTTAGCGTCAAACATGACTGTTTTTGCGCTATCTTAATACAATGAATTTCAATTTAGAAATCAGTTAGATCAAAGCATATACTATAATAATTGGTTTTTGTTCAGTTTTAAAAAAATGTTATAGTTTTTTAAAAATTCTTGTTATATATATTATTTCTGTGCTATTTCTTTGTGTTATCTTTTTCTTCCGATTTGGTTTGAATTCAAATGTGATGACTCTGTAATCTGTGATATTATGGTATAAGTCTCAGTGTAGGGAATAAAATATTTAAAGTTATGTCGTTGGTTTTTGACAGGATTGTTTGTTTTTTTAATTTGTTTGGTTATTGTATTTATTTTGTTTTGTGGTTTTAATAGTTAATAAAGATGACAGATAATTATTATGTTCTAAATAACAAAAGCTCGTCATCGAAAAATTTTCAATGACGATGATTTGCTTTTTCAACGGTTTGCTATTTGCTATTGGTTTTTCATGTCTAATTAGTGTCCCTATCCCTCAGAACCCTACGTAAAGAGGCCATTTTGCACTCAGCATTGGACGCATGCTAGGAAGAGTGTCATACTCTTCCTATTAGGTACTCTTGGTGATACGGAAGGAACAAATCCAATTTTGTTTCTGTTTAGTTAGGGGTGTTGTCATTAAGACAGAGCAGAATCTGCGAGCAGATTCTGCTCTAAGCAGTATTCAGCTCTGCCTTTCGTTTTGGCCGCTACATGTAATGCTAATTAGGCCCAAGTGTAGTGTCCTACACTGTTAACTTTGTTGCAAATTTGCCAACTTGGCCAAATCAACTTGGCAACTTAAGTTGGCCAACTGAACTTGGCCAACTTAAGTTGGCCAACTCAACTTGGCCAACTTAAGTTGGCCAACTCAACTTGGCCAACTTAAGTTGGTCAACTCAACTTGGCCAACTTAAGTTGACCAACTCAACTTGGCCAACTTGGCCAACTCAACTTGGCCAACTTGGCCAACTTAAACATCCGATACTTTGACTATTTGAAATGAAGTCAAGTTCTAATCCTGAAAATGAAAATTTAAAATGTAAACTTCGAGATTTGAACTTGACTTTGTTTCAAATACCTAGTGAAAGTATCGGATGTTCAAGTTGGCGAAGTTGATTTGGCTACTTAAGTTGGCCAAGTTGGCCAAGTTGAGTTGGCCAACTTAAGTTGGCCAAGTTGGCCAAGTTGAGCTGGCCAAGTTGATTTGCCCAACTTAAGGGGGGGCTACCTGTAAAAGTGAAAATTTTAGGTTCTCCGATTCGCTTCAAATTTGCACACAATGTAGCCCCAGGGAAGGCGCATCGCAGATGTAACAAACTGGAACCAATGCTTTTGCCAATTTTTTACTAGGGACTCCCAAAAATTCAATTTTTCGTGTAAATCATAGGCGCAAAAAAAAGTTTTTTGTGCTCACAAAGCGCTCCTTTACTCGAAATTTTTGTTAATACTGACGAAGCTGATTTTTACATGATTCGATAGCCTGACGTCATATCTCAACCACGATGATCCATTTTTTAAATTTTTGCCCATGGCCTGAGCAGTGACGCCAAATGTAAAATCACTCAAATTTGGCGTGCCCAAAAAACAGCCATTTTTTCACATTTCGCCCTCGATTTTAGAATTGAAAATACATATCAAGAATCCGGATCATACGATTTTGCGCATACATGTGGCCTGCTACCATGCCAAGTTTCAGCTTGATTGTCTAGATGTGGTCTGTGCTAGAACTGACCAACTAAGGGCTACTTTTAGGCTTTTTTGCGTACTTTTGCCTATGTAAATACACTGACGAACGTGCGTTTGTCAGTGTATTTACATAGGCAAAAGTGCGCAAAAAAGCCCAAAAGTAGCCCTTAGTTGGACAGTTCTAACACAAACCACATCCAGCCAATCAGGCTGAAACTTGGCATAGTAGTAGCCCACATGTATGCGCAAAATTGTGTGATCCGGATTTTCGATATGTATTTTCAATTCTAAAATCGAGGGCAAAATGTGAAAAAAAGGCCGTTTTTTGGGCCCGCCAAAATTGAGTGATTTTACATTTGGCGTCACTGCTCAGGCCATGGACAAAAATTTAAAAAAATGGATCATGGAGGTTGAGATATGACATTGGGCTATCGAATCATGCAAAAATTAACATCGTCAGTATTAACAAAAATTTCGGGTGAAGGGACGCTTTGCAACCACAAAAAACTTTTTTTTGCGCCTATGATTTACACGTAAAATTGAATTTTTGGGAGCCCCTAGAAAAAAATTGGCAAAAGCATTGATTCCAGTTTGTTACATCTGCGATGCGCCTTCACTAGGGCTACATTGTGTGCAAATTTGAAGCGAATCGGAGAACCTAAAATTTTCACTTTTTCAGGTAGCCCCCCTCCCCCCTTAAGCTGGCCAAGTTGGCCAACTGAAGTTGGCCAAGTTAGCAATTTTTAAGTTGGCCCAAGTTGGCCAACTGAAGTTGGCCAAGTTAGCCATTGAAGTTGGCCAAGTCAGCTGGCCAATTTGACCATTTCTAATAGCACAAGACCAGGACGGTGTGCCCCCGGATGTGCCCTCAAAATTTTTTAAAATAATTTTTAATGTCTTTTCAGATTCATTTATTTCTCATCATCCAACATTTAGGCAGAACAGTTAACAATTCTCCGAAACAAAACTAACTAACTAACTACGTATATACATCAACTGATTAAGTTGGCCAAATTTGGCCATGTAGGACAGTACACTTGGGCCTGTCGGTCTGTATAAATGCGGAAAAACTGCTGCAGAGTGCAGGTGCAGTAGTGACAGTTTATGCAACCACAGGTCTCGAAGGGTGTAGGTGTGTAGCTTTGATCCCAAGCAGCAGTTCACAGCTTCGTCCTATGTCTAGGTATATATGTATTTGTTTTTCTGGAGTAGTTTATCAAAGGTTTTTTATTTTGTAACGTTTTCCCAGGGGTGGACGCGGGTCGTGGGTACCCGCAGGTTGGGTTGGTTCGAAAAATTTGAACCGTAGGTCGACCCGCGGGTATATACCCACTTCAGCCTGCGTGGGTCGACAAATTTTTTCCGACCCGCGAAACCTAAAAAGTCACTACGTCGGCCTCCAATTTTACAGAAATTTGAGTACCGTGTAATAGTACCATTCGTTTAAGGTACATACGTAGCAATGCAAACGATCTAGGTACAGATGTGCACTTTGCAAATTGAAATTATGCATGGGCAACAGCTAAAAACAATTACAGTCCCGGCCATAACTAGGGTACCCATTTTCGCGAAAGCGAAGACCGTTTATTCGCGGCTTCGCGAATATTTCTCGGTCATAATTAGTGTCCTTTTTTGCACATTCCTTCGCAGGTCAAGGGGTCAGCCTGCTTATGTGCATAGGCGTAAATGCGCGTAGCGTACGTATTTCACGCATATGTAGCTAAACAGGGCCTGGCACACTAGCTGCAAATATTTTAGTCTTGCCTTCGTGCTAACTTAATGTTCGCGAATTCGCGAAGGGCCTTCGCGAAGACGAAGGGACACTATTTCTGGCCGGGACTATAATTATCAGGTACGGTATCTCTATGGAGTGGTGGGTCAAAGTGGGTTGCGGGTCCGGTTTTACGGTGCGGGTTGGGTCGCGGGTTACCCACGAGTGTCGAGCCGCGGGTTGTGTTTACCGACACTCTTACTGTGTAGACTGTATGTGTACTCCGATTAATAACTTACAGACGTCATAGTTTGAAAAAAGTATCACAATTAAATTTGTGTTGCATATGTAGTCGAGTATCTCAGCCTGGTGTGGACTTATATAAATATATTGACCGATTAAGCTGGTTTACCAATTCTGGTAAACTAAAACGAAGCATTTATTAAGTAGCCTACTTTGACCAAATTAATCCTGTAGTTGAACCAATACGTGCAGTTGAGCTTCAAATCATGGGGGGGGTCTCTGACCAAATTTCGACGACAAGCTCCCTGATGTAGCAAAAATACCCTACATATATATACATTAGGTACATGATTCTCTACAATTTAAAAAAAATACCTTTCGCCTTTCAGACCCTCCCCTCAGGTATATATCTTGACTTTTTTTGGGGGGTGGGGGGGGGGTCGGGAGCTTTTTATTGGATGTCGTTAAACTCGCTCACCCCGAGTGAGGGCTACTGCCTGAGTTGTGGTTGTAGCCAGTGAATCAAAATAATGATCTATCTTCCTGCGCCGGCCGTAATGATGTGGTGTAGTCTGCCAGGTTTTTTGCCTAGGTTTAATGGGCCATCCTGGTACGGGGTAGGGCAAGGGTATGTGGCGGTAAGAGTTTTTGGAAGATTGTTGCATAGTAATTACCTGGGCAAAGCCGGTTCATCTTGGCAAGGGCAGCCTTTGGGCCCTTCAATAATAGATCTCTGGGTTTGCCAGAACCAGGTAATATTCCAAAGGGGCATATATGCGCCAGAGACAATATAAGGCCCTCGTGTGTTTCTGCTTATCAGAGGTATACCTTGGGAATTAGGTTAGGACAAGGACAGCAGTGGTTTTTTGCCGAACTTTGCTTAAAAAATCACACCACCTGTTTGGGCTCAAGATTAGACGGTTTTTGAGCGAACTTTTGGTGTAATTTTGCTGTTAATGATGAATTCATATTTATTTGAGATATGTATCATGTTCAGTGATCATGTTTAGTGTTGGCCTTTTTTATGAATTTAAGCATATATATTAGCAAGAGTACATGACCGGAAGAGTATGACACTCCATTATGCCTCGGGACTGCGTCCAATGCGAAGCGCAAAATGGCCCCATTTATGTACGGTTTTGACTTCTTATTTTTACAAAGCTGGACTTTGCATTTGTGGAGTCATGAAGGCTAGGTCACCTAAGGTCGCATACATATGTGTGTAGTGTAAGTTCGGGAATTCGGAAGTGGGGTGACCCACAATCCCACATACTAAAACTTGGGTCTCCTCCCTGAAGGCAAAAAAAGAGTCGTGAAAGGTTAATGAATTGCTGGGGAGAACTGTTTGTAGGCCCTGTTTTGTTCCACCTAATCTACTGGTGTCTTCGTTGATTTTGCTGGTTTTTGAGTTTGATGACAGTTGACCGGTCATGAAATTAAGTATGTGTATATATATATATATATATATATATATATATATATATATATATATATATATATATATATATATATATATATATATATATATATATATATATATATATATATATATATATATATATATATACAGTTTTTGGGTTTTAAAATTTCTCAGAACAATATCTACTCGAGTAC
Source organism: Trissonchulus sp. WLG1_4 (assembly GCA_030248245.1). Taxonomy (NCBI): domain Eukaryota; kingdom Metazoa; phylum Nematoda; class Enoplea; order Enoplida; family Ironidae; genus Trissonchulus; species Trissonchulus sp. WLG1_4. The sequence continues at coordinate 26,120 of JASANF010017446.1, forward strand.
AAGATGTTTTAGGCTAGTGTTTTACTCATTTTGTTATACAAGTGTAGTGTCTCTAGGGTCGCAAATAGGGGAGGGGGAGGTCCTGCCTGCTATATATAGCATTTCATATGCACATCTGCCAAATCTATAAAAAATCTGGGGTTACACGTCATTCTATCTCTGGGTGATAGTAACCTCCTTGTGTCAGTGTCGGAACCTTTAGGTACGCAAAGACGCTGTCTTTATGTGGGTGGATGTCTATGCTAAGGTTGTGGGTTTTTTCTCCATTGCTTTTGCCGAGAGTCCCAGTCCCTAGATTATTGGGCGGCCAGGTAAGGCTAGTAGAATGGAAATAGGGAGGCAAAAGACAGAGCAAGAAAGTTTCTTTATCTCAATTTCCGATGCACTGTTGTAGCGGCCAAGTCATTATATTAATTGGACCTGGACCGCTGCAGCCTAGGTCACAAACAGGCACACATATGTAACCAGTTCTGTTTGACTTGGCCTATCGGGTTTCGGGCCAAATGTTGGTTGGAACTACGGGGACGCTAAATGTAAATATATAGCCCGCGGTTTGGGTTCCTATTCTGTGGCCTGGCCTTTAGGTTTGCCTCGGCAATAATCTATATGGATCTTGGGTCCTGGCAAGGGTAACCTGACCGGGTGGAACCTAGGTATCTCTCCCAGAGGGTGTCTTGTGAGGTGATAGTTACAGGTCTAGCTAAATGCGCCATATATAATTGCAGTGCGGAGTGTATGTTTTCCGGCTGAATTAACACAGACGTAAGGGTAGGATTGTACGCACAAACTGTAGTGTAAAGTGGTTGGTTGTTGTAATGTTTGACCAACAAATACCAGACCCCCATTAATTTGCAGAGAGTACGGTAGCAGCTTTTGCCGAGTTTACACAAGCCTCGGGAGTTTCCGACCTTGCTATTGAAATATGAATGTGTTCATATATATTACCTGCTTGCAATTTCGCTAAAATCAGCTCATTGCGTACCTGGCTTCGTTAGCATATTTCCAATGCCAAAACAGGGATCGCGTTTCCTGCTGGCAAAACTATTTTTCTAATTCATCAACCCCAGGACTAGGTTACAGTCGGGTTGGAATTGGAATTCCCTACGTGTGCTATAACTCTAGTTTCACCCCCCCTGCCTCCCCTCTAGGGCTCATGGCTTTTAGAACCTGTTCTAATATGTACTAAGTCTGGCAGAGTGCAAACTGAACTGTTCAAGTCCGGTCCTGATGTCATTTGAAGCCGTCTTGTTTGCCCTGCAACTGGTCTACCTGTTTCTGTCTCGATCTCTGTCTAGTCTATGACTCAATAGTCGCCATCTAACACTAAAGTTTTCCTCAAATTATGATGCAAGTTTAATTCAATTTTTAGTATTTTACGCCAAAAATTTTTTCCAAGTGTTGTGCTAAGTTTTGTAGGAAACTTTTATGTTCATTTGCTGGTTTATATGAGGCATATATATTTTATAAAGTTGTCCATGATAGGTAGGCTAGGTATTCACGGGTAACGAATAATTACTAATAACTAATAATGAGTATATAATAACTGAAGTCTGACCAAAAATTGCTGAACCCTGAAAGAAAAGAGGTGGTGTGATTTTTTTTCTAGTCGCTGTACTCTTGATGCTTGCTATTCGTTCTTTTCGTAATGAAATCGCGTGTTCCTCTTTGTCTCAGGGTGCAGCATTTTTGGTCAGACTATAATAAAACGACTTTAGCGAATTTAATTTCACTACTTTAATTTCACTACTTTAACGATTAATGACAAAGGTAAGGTCAGTATAAGTTTATGTAAGACTTTGTTTACGGGACTTATAGAAATTATATACCTACATTAACTGGATTAG
>JASANF010017447.1:0-63654 GCA_030248245.1 Trissonchulus sp. WLG1_4
GATTGGTCAAGGTGGATTTTTGGGGTCATGGTCGGTGCGGATCTTAGGGCTTCTCATCGTCGCGCCGACGCGGTGCAGCGTGCAGAGAAGGTGGTCTATTGTATTCGGCGTGTCATCTCTGTTGAAGTCCACATACCAATCATCCGTAAGCTCTAGATAAATTACCGGTTGGCTCATTTTGAATATTGCAGCACCGCGGCTGTCCTATTATGCTTGTGATATTGACCTGATTGAGCGGGTTCAACATAGTCATCACAATTGTTCAATAAGATGAATCCAATATCTGAGAAGTACTTTGGCCCGGTTCGGAATCCAGCTCTGGAAACACGGAGGGTGCGGGCTGACCTTATTCTGGATTATAAACTTTGTCATGGCCTTGGTGGATCTACCAGCTGATACGCTATTGGTCATAGCTCCATCTGAACTGTACAAGAGGGCAGTAAATTTCGTCAAGGCACAGTTTTACTCCAAATGAATGATGCCAAGCCAAAGCTCTTTGTGTTCCAGGCAGTTCCAGAAACCAACAGCTTTCTGGAAACGTGTAGATGCTGCATTTTGAAAACTTTCAAACACGGGTCGATGATTCCGGTTTCTTGCCACAACATTGAACCATTCGGTTGCTTTCTGTCCTACAATTCCAGATACAAGTCTACGATGTCCACGAGAACGTTATTTCTCGCCGACTACGGCGAATGCAGGCGGTGTCGAAAAGTTCATCAAACTGTGCTGACCGATCCTGATATTGATGCTGACCAGGTAATAACCAGGTAATATATATATATATATATATATATATATATATATATATATATATATATATATATATATATATATATATATATATATATATATATATATATATATATATATATATATATATATATATATATATATATATATATATATATATATATATATATATACTTATTATAATATGTTATACTTAACAATATTTGTACAAAAAAGATTTTTTAGCTTTTATCAAGGTTCACGTTCTTTGAATCGGATCGGATCGGATCGTCGTATTAAGCATCCGGATCAGATCGGCATCAAAATTTTCGGACCGATCCATCTGACATCACTAATATATATATATATATATATATATATATATATATATATATATATATATATATATATATATATATATATATATATATATATATATATATACATATATATATATATATATATATATATTTACAGTGGGATTTATATGTCCCGTTTTATGTATTTTTATCTCACTAACAGTAAACCAACCGATTCCTCACCGCATATAGTCCCCAGCTGCATTTCTGACTTATGAAAACTAAAGTCAATCTACAGAGACTCTACTGATAAGCATTAATGAACGAACTGATAGGATTAGCATCAGACTCTAGATTAGATCTGTTCTGAAGTCGGGTTTTGGTCTAATTGTATTTGCCTGGCTTACATAGTCTAATTTCTCCTTTCATTTTTAATGAAATTAAGTCGAATTGGGGAACCTAATTTGTCATTGGACTGGGCTTTTTTGCCAGTTTTTGGAGACAAGTCAGTGTCAACGGGGGTTTGGTTTAGGTTTAGGTTTAGGTTCAGGCTGAAACCAGCTGACAGGAATTCGTGATGGAAATACTAATCAACTGTTTCTGGGGGCAAAATCCTATTAGTCCAAATTAGCGTGGTCAGTTTCTTTGGTATGCACCTCTGGCGTTCGCTATTCTGTCTGTATTTTTTATATAATATAATATAATAATATTATACAGTACATGTATTTATAACAAAGTATTGCGTAGGTTTATATACCTATATACAGGTAAATAAAGCAGCTGCATATATTGTGTATATTGTAGGTTTTTCGATTCACAGAAATTTCATGACTAAAGGCACGAAGAAAACATTCGCAGCAGATTCTACACAAAAAAAACAGATATATATATACATATATTTATTTACCCATTTCAATTCCATTGGCATATCAAAACCCCATATAACCAAACGGTTCGGACATTTTTTTAGGATCATATAATGGCCTTAGAAATTTTGGTGATTCTTTGGAATACGTGGTATTGGTGGGAAAGTAACAGGGGTCTGTTGATGAGCAACGCACTTGAGGGCAGAAATGCCCAATGATAATTATCTATCCGCGAGTTACCTTAACCTTTACCCTTGCTTTGACTGATATTTTAGTAAAAGTTTCATTCAAGCTCGTTACTCTCAGTTCTCACTATTTGGAAAGTACATAGCTACAGTTTGTTGACACTGGCTTTGGTTTATGATCATTTTGTGGCCGAGTGACGTTTCAGCCAATCTCAGTGGACTCACTTAATGGGTCTTTTCAAGTCTGGCTTTACCCATTTTTTCCACGCTTCCTGCCTCTGTTGATTCAATAAGGTTATGAAACTGCTTTTTTGCGCTCATTTTTGCGTGAAGCCTTTGCGCCGCTTAAAAAAGTCTAGGAAAAAGAGTAGAGAATTATATATGGGTTCTGTGAAGTTTAGATGTTTCATACTTAATAATCTGTGTTAGCTCCCTTCATTGTGAATCTGCACTCATTATAGTGAGATTCTTATGACACTGACGATCTGTGATTCTGCTTCCTAAATCTGTTGACTATTTGACTTGAAATTTTTCAGCGCACTAACTTTGGGTATGACTAAACCGCTTGGGACTTTTAGGTTATTCTATACTAACTGCAATTGATGTCAAGTCCTAGTCCTTTTAATCTGATGGTAGTTATGTAGGAATGTTTAGGATTTAAAACTTTGCTGCTAACCAAAATTTTAACTCGTTTAATCCACCAAATGATGAGAATAAGTCCAGTCTGTTTAATCCGCTAAAATGCCCTTAGGACTGGGACGCCCTATGTATATATATGTATCATACATTACTTCGTCACGATGAGGTTCTATTCACAACAACCAAATTATTTCCCATATTTTGAGTTACATAATTTGCCTCTCCATGACTCTTTCTCCTCATCCCAACTCAAGTATGCAGACGGACACATCTGCTCTCTCAATTTAGTCTAATTTCTTTCCTCCTCAGGAATGAGCTGTTATTTGTCTTCTCGTCTTTTCTACCTGATTAAATTTTCCTTAGTAGCGATCAAAAGCGTTTTTTAGGTTCAGGCTGAGGTTTCTTTTTGTTGTTTTTAATCAACTTTTGCAGCGTTTTGTAGTCATTTTTTAATAAACAGGTTTACTCAGCGTTTTGTCATAGAGTGTTTTTCAAATTCCTGCCTTTTGTAGTCATTCTTTGTCGAACTCTCTAATGGGATTACGTAAAGTTTGTTATTTGTATAATTGTTGCTAATTCCTCTTAACTTGTCAACTTTTTTGGAGCTGTTAACTTTTACACGCTGCACATACATATATATACATAATATATACATATACATATCAGTTGTTTTTTGTTCGTCTATGGTGGCATTTTTAGTACTAATCACTGAAAACACCAGAAGGGGTGCCTTACCCAGTTATAAAAAGTTTAAGGGGGTCTAGTCCCATCTCATTACAACTGGGGGACGCTTGTTTTACCCCCCAAGCCCCCTCAATTTCTTGGGGTGTTTTCGAAAATTGATATTGATACTTTTGTTTTCGGCCAGATGAGCTAATCCTGGGCGGGGCTGGGTCGTCTGCCGGAAGTCACTTCCTCTCAGAGTCTCAATTGTTTAGTCTAGCTTAATTAAGTGTCTGTCTGTGGGAAGGTAGATTATTTTGGTGCTGGGTTTGGAGTTCACTTGAGGAATTTGACCAGCAAAATGTTAAATTGGTGATTATATATTTAGTCTGTTTTTTATTCAGCTTTTATGTTGATTATATTACATTAAGATGCAGTCTATATATATGTATATATATATATATATATATATATATATATATATATATATATATATATATATATATATATATATATATATAATATATATATATATACAATATTGAAAGATATAAATATTTTCAAAATTCGACGTGAAAGCGTCATAATTGCTAGCTTTTGCGTAAATCATGGTCAGAATCGTAGTTGGGTTTATAGTCGTCAAAAATTTGTTATAATCGGGGTTTTAGACTTTTGCGCGTAAGTTCTCACATTTTGGGTTGAGCTTCGGACTAGAGTTTTTCTCAACTTGACACTTTTTTTCTATAGCGACTGCAGAGGCAGTTTGATCTTTCTCACTGCCGTCTGCAAAATTAACCTGAGAAGGTCAACAAGCATTCTGTGTAGCAGACAAATTAATTTTGAATTCGTTACTTCAAATTTTTTCGATATAATATTGATTATGTTTATACTTCTAAATTTCAATTTTCAAGTATATACATTAATCGATATCTATATACACACATAAAGTAGCAGCTTCACAAGATTAAACAGAATTTAATTTCACTACAGAATGTAAAAATTTTCAGTTTTCATTTCCGATCCCCCTCGTTTCCATTTTTCCCTTTGGCGTTCCTCCGTGGAATGGCACAGTCAGGTGGTCACTCAGGAATGTCCTTTCAAGCCGCACCGCCAAAGGTTGGCCGTCAGGGACGCCTGTTTTCGAAATTCCGTGCCTTTCAGCTCTAATTTTGACAACTTTGTGCGAATTTATGAAGTGTACCTTCCCGCCTACCGCCCCATTTTCTCCCGAGGACTTTTGACCTCTTTTCAGTTGACTAATTTGAATTTTCGAGGATAGTTTTAGAGGGCCATGTGGCTTGTCTTTCTCTTAACGACTTTGTTGACAGTTTTAATAGGATACCTTTTGTCACAGTTGTGTGTATGTATATATATATATATATATACTTTTCCTGAGATGTGTTACACAAGTGTGTAGCTATAGTTGAGGAAATCTTGGGAGGGGGGGCGGAGATTTGGGGGTTGTAAGACCTGATTAGTCGGGAGGAGCGGCATAAAGTTATGGTTGGGGGTTCTATTATATAATGCGTATCAATGTGAAATATATATATATATATATATGGTGCATACATATATTGTACGTATTATAACTTCTACATAATAATTTATAAGCTTATGTAGTTTATTTATGTACATACAGTGTTTTGTAATTTTTAGTCAACTATGTATTTTTAGGCTTTGCCTGATTCTATATGTATAATTACTTATTGAGTATATACAACTTGTCTGTTACAACGTTTTTCAACTAATAAGTGATCATTTCGTTGCGATTCCATCAGATTTAATTATTTGAACTAGCTCATCGAATGCAGGAAACTAATCTTTTGGTAAGCTTTCGTTTGAATCAGTGACGAAACCGACTAACCAAAGGTGACCCGAAGTGACCGACAGTACATATATAATACGTGGTATGTAGAATTAGATTACATATATTTTTATAATATTTTTAGATTTTTTTTAAAGCGGGCTAACTTTCATTGCTTTTCCGTTTGATTTGAGGAAATGTTATTAACCATATAAATTTCAAACTAATCAGTTAGATCAGTTTTGAAGAGCCTTGATAATATTTTTTCAATGGCAAAGGTGTGGACAAATTCTACCATATCTGCATTTTAGCTTTTTTTATGAGCGTTTTACCTCTAAAAAACTTTTGGCATTTGCCCGGAAATGCACTCCAGCTAGGTTGGTTTGGCATTATCGCCCCAAAAAATCAGTTTAGTCCCAAAAAGCTCTAATGCCGCGACCCAGAGGCGTGTAGATTAGCAAGACCCTGTTGGCATTAGGCTTAACTCAAGTCATCTATTTTCGCTGTTTGGCACTTGTATTAACTCAGTAGCGCACAGATTTAGAAGCGCTCCTTTTTTTGAAGCCTCTGTGACAGATGTGTGCAGCTTTATATATGGTGAGAGATAAGCTTAGGTGCGCCACTGCACCATATGTATATGAATGGGTGTTTTGAATAGAGCGGCCCAGTTATTTTTTGTGCCAGCATTGAAAGCTGCTGTCACTTTTTTGCGAGGTTGCGGTATTTTGCTGGCTGGTGCTTTGTTTGGGCAAGCTTGTCTTGCGCTTTGAGCTATGACCTACACTTAAACACCATTCACGCAAACCCATTAAGTAGTCTACCGGTTTTGGTAAAAGAAAGAAAAGTGTTTTTGAGGAGATATAAATCTTTTTTCAAGTCATAGAAAACCCAAGGTTACATTGGGTATGAAATAAATTATATGCTTGCTTTTATCATGTCAAACAGGATTTAGTGGATTAGATTAAAAAATGTTTTTTAATGTGTTAATACCACAACATCAAAACCCAACCGAACAAAACAGTAAATTCCTCAGAATCTTTCAACCTATGTATTCATGAAAGTTACACTGACACGTAATAACCATGATTAGTTCTGGATTGGGTACCTTGCTTTCCCCGACTGACAATGATATTCTTTAGCTTGGAGGCTTTGTCTCAGCGTGTGCACGATCTGCTCATAGAAAAGTTCATTAGGATTATTATTTCCTTTTTTGCGACGAGAAATGATGAAATTTCCTGTCAGGGCTGGTCGTTTGTTTTACAGTTCATATATATATAATATGAGTGAATGTATCAGGGTAATTGAGACATTCTGTTAGATTCATATACAGATATTTGGATATATATTATTGTTTTTTATGTTTTGTTTTATTCTGTTACATACTGTTAGCCTGCCTATATGCCCGTCCCTGTCCGTAAGGTTGTACTTATCCGTAAACCAGTGTACATAGAAAACTGTTGCAGTTATAAACAATATCTGTATGTAGCTTTGCCGCTTTTATATCTGCATATGGCATACTGTAATCGGACGCTGTTAAGAACCACGCACTTTTTTGCCATATTGGATCCAAGTTTTTGCTTACGGACAAACGGAAAAACCTTACGGACAGACGGACGGAGTAATAAACCAGCCAGGTTTATTACTTAGTGGCCCCATATGACTTGTGTGGATGTTTCTGAAACCAGCTTCTTAGCCATATCTGAGCCACTTTTGTTTTCTTTTCAGGTGGAGCGTGACGAATATCTGGGCGTGAAGATGGAGGGCGAATTGGCGGAGTGTCGCTCGGGCCTGGACGCGCTGCAGGAGGACCTCAGCTGGGCCCACCGCAAAGTAGACGATCTGGAGTCGAGCCTAGTGCTGCACGGCAGTGGCACTGAGAGCGATACCGAACACCTGACGCCGGGTGGGTTGGGAGGTTGGCTTGCTTTGGGAGCATACATGAAGGGAGGGGATGAGGAGACCGTAAAAGGTCCAGGGAGAGGGTCCAGAAAATTTTAGCACAAGTGCAAAAATAGCACTTTTTGGAATTTACAATTTTTAGGTATATTATTAATGTATATTTTGGTGGATCAGGGTGGATGGTGCTCAAAGTTTTGCTGGAAACCCCCCCTGTTTTGACACCGTATATATGTATATACAGACATACAGTACGTTAAACTTTTCCATCCTGCCAGAATTATCTATATACCAATAAGCGTAACATCAAAATAAATGCAAATACAATATCCACTATTCTCATTATTCGGCTTATTCAGGAAACGATCTGATCTCGGTTCACTGATCAGTTTTCGCTTCCTTCCGCTAGTTTTTCTGTCAATTCTAAACTAAACTAAACAAATTCTAAAAGTTCTCTGCACCTGTGTGTGCGCGTTTTCCATATTACTGTGTGCGTATTCAGCACATTTGTGTGTGCGTGTTTTGTGTGTGTAACATTAGCTGAAGTTGGGTCATGCGTAGTGGGCCGTCCAAGTTTGTACCTGTTCGGTCTCAGCACTTTGGACTGTAGTTTAATGCTTACAAGGGCTTATCATTCGCCCATAGCTGTGTAGTAATGTTGTGGTATATTACAGTATCTTAGGCATTGACGATATTTAGTTGACACCTGCATCTTGCATTATATATATGCTGCGAATTGATCGCTAATGTATAAATTGCGGAATGTAAACCAGATTGTGAAACTAAAAGTACATAGATGTTCTTTTTCTGATGTTTTCGGTGTTCTGACAACTTTGTTATTAAATGTACATTATACATGATGTGTGCATTATACAGAGATTATAGATGTAAATTTTTGGTCAAAATTTAAGTGAAAATAGTTTAAATTTTATCATTGCCATTTTTTAGCGAAAATATGTTACACTCAATAAGACGTATATAAAGACCCCCATCTCTCCCTTGAGACCAGATTTTGGGTTCCCCCAATACCCCTTCAACCATTGGTCTGAGACTGCATAAATGGATTGACCATAGCCTAAGTCTGAACTCAAATAACAATCGAAAGTGTGTGTTTTCACTCAAAAACGTTCTAATTTCGCAAAGTTTGGGACTTCATCTAGTCAAAAGTTCACCTTTCTGTCCACTTTTCACGCATTTCTTGTGTCTATTTGACCACGCTCGAACGTAAATCATCAATCAAAAGTCGCCAATGTCTCTTAAATTTCTGAAGAGTTTTTGTCGGCAAACGCAGACCGGTTAGTAGTCTACTAAAATGACTACTAGACTACATACTAAACACTACTTTAATTGTTCTCTTCTATTGTATGATTTAAAGTAGTAAAAGTGTTTATTAAACTGTTTTTATCAACAGTTCACTTATCACTTTATTTACGACTTCTTAATTCTTCCAGAGTTTAGTTTTAGCAATTTAATAGTGGTTTAATGGTTTTAGTGTTACTGCAATAACGACTATCATAATCAGTCTGAATCATGTGTTAATGTGTCTGAGTGAAAAAAGCAAAAATTTACCTAATTTCATTTTATATACTAATGCTAATATATATGTACATATAAAATTGTCATATAGTTTCTAGTTTGGCGGCCCTGAGATTTTTTTGCCCGAAAAATGATGTCGAAATTACATGACATTTTGTGAATTTAAAGTTATTGGAGCAATTTTTTTAAATTTCACTCCCTCCATTGAGATTGATGAAATTTTGACCGACATACCGTTACTCAAAATGGACGCAATTTTGATCTTGTAGCCAAAAATAGATATTTTGACGCTTTTTGGTCATAATTTAGGTAAAAATCGCTTATCGTGCACATGTTTTGCTAAAATACACTCAACAAATTATGTAGGAAAGAAGGGCGCTTGTCAAAAAATTATTCATACCGGGTCTCTGCCCATCTTTTATTCCAACGGTGATCTTCTCCCTCCCAAGGGACCACATTTTGGGTGGGAGTCTTCCCTTTAACTAGGGTGCGTTCCTTTTTGCGTGAGACCAAAACCGATCTAGTGTACAGCAGGGACGGTAGTGTAGTGTAGTTTACCTTTTACCTGACGACAGGAAATTCTAGCTTATGTGCATTTTATTAAAATATTTTCAGCACACCTTTGCACTGCAGTTGAAGACTTTAATTTCCAGAAAATCTCATAAAATTATTAGTCCTCATAAAGTGGGGCGAAGCTAGGTTTATGAAACACTAAATACATAGCTCGTTTGTCTAGGAGCAGCTGTCCTGTTTTATTGCAGAGCTTATGACCTTGGCTAAGTTTTAAGCGTCGGCAATATTAAAGAGCTGTAGAACAAGCACTCCAACTAATTTTATGGATTAAAGTATGTAGCTTTGGCTTTTATAATTTGAGCAATTGAAATTTTGTTCCGGTGTGAAAGTATGCGAAATTTAGAGTTTGACTTCTTGGTGACTTGAGGATCTCATTTTCTCGCTAATGTCGTTTTGCAAGAAGTCGAAATATGGTAGGTCTTCCATTTGAATTCTTTTTATTCTTTTGCTGACATTAACATTCTGATTAGCATTTTTTGTGTCTCATTGTTGACCATTCTAAGTAATACCATCTAATTTATTATTTTATTAAAAATCCCCATGGTGATGATGTCAGGTTTATGTACTTCACAGTCACCACTGAAAAGTTGTAAGCACGCTCACAGAAATCAACACGAAAGTTCATATCAATTATCAAAACAAAACAACCATTAGCAAACAATGACTAATCGTGAATAATTCTTCTTTCACTGTAATATAATCAACATAATATGCGTCTTAATTGACGTTTGATTAAATCTCAAAAACGGGTTTGATTAAATCTCAAAAATAGAATTGAGCCTAAATAAATATCTGGGATCATTCATTGTCATGGTAATTAAATCTACCCAGAATCTGATAAGGGAGTTTTCTAGTCAACCGGTTATGGCGTAATGTCGCACTGACTCAGTCTGAAACCAGTCTACAGTAACTAACTGATAACACTGATAAGCCAAAACACACACACACACACACACACGTATGTAGTAACTAGTAAATAATAATAACATAAACACACAATCAAGATGTGAAAACTTTTGCCATAATTACAGCGACACTATTTATTTTACGCCAAGTTGAACTGTTAAATAGTTTTGGATTAAGTGATGACAACACGTGTAAATGGCTGAAGCTTAGTGGTGCATTTTGAGTACATACATAGTTTACTTTTTTTATATGTATTTAAATTGTTTTGATTTTAATTTTATATATTTTTAAAATTTTTTCATGATTGTGATTGTGGATGACATAGAGGATTTCAGAGGTGCGTTTTCATTATGGGCCATACGCAAAAAAATTCCCTCTTCCTCGGCTGACGACGAGCTTCATCCTGCGTGAAAGGTGGCCGGAAAGTGACGAAGAAAATTTTTGTGTAACTGTCATTTGGAAATTCACCAGAGTGCCCCAACGCCAAAAAAATCATGTTTGACACAAATTGTCAGCGCCGAACAGCTTCGTCGACAGAAGTGGTTATAAGCCTTTGCGAAAACGATGCCGTTAACATAAAGAATTTTTCGTCACTTTCCGGCTACCATTCGTCACTTTTCGCGAAGGATAAAGCTCGTCGTACGCCGACGAAGAGTAAACTTTTTTGCACTTGTAAAAGTTAAGTGGATATGTGGTTTCGGACTGGCGATTTAGTTGACCTGGTTCAGTTCCTTTCGTTATGTATGCGATATTTAACTATATATGTATATTCTTCTGACTAAAATAAGTTCAGTCCGTTTAATCCGGTAAAGAAATGGGGTCCCTCTATCAGAAATGGATTTGCTGTTTTCTGTTGCATTATATACGCCTTAGCAGCTAAGACTGAATACTTTTATTGGTTCTAAGCTACATAATCTGTTTACTTTCTAATGGGGGATTAAGCCCTGTTTCACAACAACCAATCTATTTGAAGTAAATTTAACATCTACAAATATATAGTTTCTTTATGTATATTTATAGGTATACACGTATATTTATTTAAATGCGTAGTGTCTCCTAAACTTTGGGTACCGAGGGGGTTTATTTACGTAGCGAGCGGGTATGTACCTAACTTTTAAAAACAATTGTATTTTTAGACTTAACCCCTACAGATTGCTAAGTTACCCCCTCCCCGCTTTTTTAACATTTAATTTCACTCAAGTCAGAATTAATATAGTTAATCGTTTTTGTGCAGAATTTGATAAACTGGTTTTATTTTGCATTCTTGCACTGCACTTCAGAATCTTTGGGCAAAATGTGTGAATTTTCTGTGGACAATTGAGCGAACACTTTTTTCTTGTCACTGCAATTGCGCTGTTGTAATTGTCAACACTGGCATTTTATGGCAAAAACCGCTTGGATTAAGGACTGGCTTCGACTTTTAGCTGTCAGTGCGAATTCAGTTCTGAAGTTTGATAGTCATAAGTTGCCCGTTCTGATAGGACAACGTATGTCGACTGCTCCTGTATTCAGTGGCGTAGCAAGGAAGATTTTTTGGAAAGGAAGTGGCTCGATTTTAGTGCCTAGTGGACGTTGCAAACTTTTCAATGGATTAGTGAACAAAAATTAGAAGTCTGCAAAACTCCAGGCGGCCGTTTGCAGACGGGGGAGGTCTCGAAAGCTCTAAATGTTAACATATATATCGGTATAAACTAACCACTGGATTCTTGCGGATTGGCCGAAATCTCCATTCCCGCGTTGCTTTAAACAACAGAATATCATTTCAATTTCTACAAAAATATGTATTATAGTTTTCTTTATGTCTTTCATTTCTTTTCATAATACATATGTCTCTTTAAAAACTCCGTAGAAATTTTGTAATAAATGACCGTACAGGTCACGTGATTCTCTCAGTCACAATATTTCCTACAGTAGGTTTTTAATGAGATCAGTAATTCTTGACGACAGTCTTTTTTTTCGCCCTCAATTTTCCCTATAAAAAGTTTCGTCACTGAAAAGTTCGCTAGTCCGTTCGACCTTGAATTACCGAATGTCTTTATGGTTAGATAGTTTTGTAAGACTGTCGTTTTTTCACACCTCTGCTTTCCTACAATCTTATAATCAACTGTGTAATTTTACACTGTTAAAGTACCGTATTTAGAGATGCTCTCAGTTTTTTCTGCTCACACAGTAGTTTTTTATGGTTTTTTTTTATTTTAAGTATGTGTGTTTTGATAACAGGTGCCGTGTAGTTTTTCTTTTTACTCGACAAAATAAAAATTAAATTGTCACTACCAACCCTCAGATTGAGTAAAAAACTAAACATCTATTTTGTTTCAAAAGTGTAAGAGAATTGCAAAAACACGGTCATACAACGTGATTTGGATACTATCGGAAAACTGTTTTTCAATTTCACGGCATTTATATATGTAATACGTATTTAGGTATTTGTCAAAAAAAGTTTTAGAAAATCTGTGTATAATTTTTGCGAATTTTCCGGCTTATTTAAAGTTTATCATAAATTTTCTGTGCAACAGGCATGGCTGTAATGACTTTTCGAAAAGTTTCAAGTTTACACTAAGCCAGGAATGTTCTGTTGAACATCTGTCGCGCTTCGGTCTGAGCTCAAGTTCAATGTTTGGCGGGTCGTCTCTGCAACCAGTTGTGTAATGTCCTGTTCATACTTGTCCGTAAGCCGGTGTTTTTGTCCGTATTGTCCGTAAGACGATATATTTGTCCCTTTGAGCACTTTTACTTATAGTTTATCACCGTTTTTTATATGAATCTCAATTTTTTATCATTTTTCATATATATAGAGTATAGACCTTTTTTTATATATGTCTACATTGACTAGTGTCCGTCGTCTCTGATTTCTAATGCTGCAATGAGTCGGCCGGCTTGCACTATGAAACTTCGCTTGCACAAAAAACTTGTCTGGCTTGCACAACGAAACAGTTTTTGCACACTAATCGAAGTGTTAAGGTTCAAATTCAAAAAAAATTCGCTTAAAACTGCAAATGGCGCTGAAAACAAAAACCACCTTAGCTGGCTTTTTAGCGAACCCCTAGATACTAAGTTTTTTCCTACATACTGCTGAACTTTGTGCGTTTTTTGCTGCTGTAGGCGGTAACGAAGCTTAAATATAAAATAGCTGGAACTTGAAGAAGCTTGGCGTAGCTAAAAAAGGGTTTTAGTGTTTGCATTAAAAGTTTTTTACGCCTGAGATTTTACGCCTAAAACTTTGCTGGTTAGTTTCAACTAAAGCTGTGCTGCACAACTTTCTACACCAAATTTGCTACTTTGCAAACGAAAACTGCTAAACGGTGTTTTAACATTTGCAGTTTGCGCGCTATTTACAGTTCGCTACAGTTTTATCTTCATTAGTTGTTTCCACAACTTGTTTTTTGAGGTCTATTGTTTTAGCAGGTGGTCATATCTGGGCTTAGAATGTTTAAGATTTCTGGCATTCTTCATAAATCCTCTCACTACTAGGGTGCGGTGGAATTTTCTAGACCAATAATATCGAAAAGATCAATCGAGATATTTGAGAATTAGTGGAGCTCGGAGCATATAGAGAGTTTGTGGGAATAATTTGAGCACTTTTTGCCTTTTGGGGGTCCTTGCGCGAAGCTTGTCAATGGGTTTGGGGACCCGGAACTACATAAATAGTGTCCAAAAAGTCAAACAATGCGCCATAAAGCGAGGTTACCTTTTACACCCCTACAATCAGAAAACAGTGTTAGGACTTTGTGTGATTTGTCAACAAGAAAATTAACGACTTCTTTGTTTTTTGACAAACGTTAGATCCATCCTTTATATAGAACTATGAGTCAGATTGTATATATGTAAGCAACAATTACAAAAATGGCCTTTGTTCTCTACAGTTATTTAGCCTAAGTACTGTGTGAAATTACTTTTTAAATTTAATGAATCCATCACAAAGAAATATTTTAAAGTCTCTAAGGAGTCAAACTTTACTATCTAAGTTGCCCTCAAAGTTGTCGTCATTGTTATGCAACATATACACGCACACGCACGTGTTGAGTATGCAAACTAGAGTTCTTTGTTTTGGTTCGAAACATCTGTGAAATTAAGGGATTTTCTGAGAGCATTTCGCGTCAAGTTTATAACCCTATTATTAGAGTTAATCTATCAAGCTTCTGTTACCGCTAGGGACATTTCAAACCAGCTGACTTAGTTCTGAATTTTACAAATTCTTGAAATTTGATGTTTTTTAAAAATATATATGTAAAAAAATTTTCAGTCAGACAAAATCGTTAATCGTTTTAATCCAATGGCAGTAGTATACGAAAGAGATTTTTTTCGCCCCTGTATATATGTACCTTGGTTCTGTTTTGCTTACCTTTCTAAAGCTTTAAAAATCTGGGGGTCCCGGACCCTCCCCTACACCCGCCCCCATTGTTAAACTGGGGAATCAAACCGCCACCCCCTTGGATCGGCCGCTGTACCTTCTTACCACCTCGACCACCCGGACTCGATTTCCTTCATGCCAGCGCCTGTCTCACATTCATCATCAATTGTGGCCATGTTTATTCATAATTTATTATTTGCATTTCGGCTCGGCTCTTTGAGAATTCCTTTTGCTGAGTCATAATTTTACGAATGGCAATTTTTCGACAGCTTTTGTCTGTGTAATATTTTTAGTCACTTTGACACTATGAATTCTATTCTATCTGATTGAACTGCTTTTTAAGGCTATTAGTGAGGTGTCAAAACGCAGCGCGAATTTTTTTGATACCATTATAAACCGTTTTTGACTGTTAAATTGTGTGGTCATGGTTCGATAGTCTCTGAATGTGGTTTGACTAAAATTAAATCCCTTTCCCTTGACTTTTTTAACTGGTTGAGTCAGGTATAGGTATATCCATTCTTGAACTTCATTTCCGAACATCCAAATCCAATGAGTTCGATCCAGCAAAGCAATGCTGCCTCAGATACATTAGTCGCCTGATGTGATAATAATAACTTTATTTTTTAAATCCTTTTTATCTCTCGATTTTGGGGGTCCCCAATTCCTCCCCTTTAATTAGGTTTAAAAAACTGATTTCTTCAGGCAGTTGGGTATATATATTTTTACATTTATACATTTAGTATATGTATACAAATAAAATAAAAAAAACTAAACACTTCACAATGTGCTAAACTAACCTAGCCGTTATACCTGCTTTTAGTGCTTTTAACCGATGACTCAATCAACTAATAGACGGTCTTGATTTAAATTCACTAAAATTAAATCTACATATAAGGGGTATCACTTTAAAACTTATTAACAAAATCCTACGACTTACCCACGTTTAGTCTTAAGTTTTAAGTATATATTTCAATTTGAATCAACTCCAACAATTTATTCCCTTCCCCCTATTGATCCCCCTGGCGCCCCCCTGCCCCAAAAAGTCCCTTCCAATTGTGCCTTCCTTTTTCCACACTTTCCCTTCCTAATCAACTGATTCATTGTTCCCTCTCTCTCCTCAATAGACTCATTTGCCAGACTGGCTTAGCGGTCATACTCTGGGGTTTGAACATGTTGGCCAGTCATTAGCGTGAACCACCATTTGTCCATTTACAACTTATTATACTAGCAGTCCTTCATTGTGTGCTATTGGGTGCAGATTTGTATGTGGGGGGACCTAATAGAGCGTGGGGTGTTATGGCTTGAATGTGGCTCTGCGAAACCAAAATCGGTGGCTCACGTAGCAAAAAGGCGAAACTAGCGGATCAGGGAGGAAAAACAGGCGGAAATGGTTCGCTTCCGCCCACCCTCCCCTACAATCATCTACCTGCACACTATGTGGGGGGATACTAGGAAAAGGGCTTTTCTATTCTGATCAGGGGTCGTTATCATGCTTAATGCCTTACAAGGCGATTAATGGTTCATTTTTGGGTGCCCCCCTTATTAGCTTATTTTAACTATTAGCTTCTTAGCTTATTTAACTTATTTTTGGGTGTTTTTATTAGCTGCTCCGTGGTGATCATACATGTATGATGGGGGGATGAGGGGAACCCCCCCCCCAAAAAAAAAAACCGAGGGGCCGGGGGGGAGGGTCCCCAAAATTCGGGCAAAATTTAGTAAAAATGGCACTTTTTTGGGAAAATTTTATAAAATTTCGAAAAATTTAGGGTATTTTTCGTCGATCAGGGGGGGAGGGTCCCCAAAATTTGGCCGAAGAGGCCCCCCCAAAATTTCGACCCCGTTACGTGGTGATGGAAGTTTGACGAAAACTCAGATTTCCTATCAGCATTTCACCGTTAACACCCTTAATCTAAACCCCCTCCGCAGTTTTTTAATTGCCCTTGTTTCTGTGTAGCCTAGGGATGGAAGTCTCGGTCATGGTCTCGGTCTCGCTCAAAACCCGAGACTAGCCCAGTCTCGGTCTCGGTCTCGGTCTCGGTAGTCGAAAAGTCTCGGTTTGTACCCGGTCTCGGTTTTTCAAATCTGTGAAAAATTTTCCTGTGGTCCCCCCTTTGGTTTATATTTTTGGCAGGAATTTTTTTTCGGAAGTGTTCATTTCACCAAAATTTCACACCAAACAGTGAGATTCTGTCAATTTTTTCTGAAAACAACTTTACCGCGCTTGTTTAGTTTATCAGTAAACACAGTATATACATACACAAAAATGTATATATGTTTATGCTTAGGTTTCTTATTTCATATAATCTTTCAAGTCTATCTGTGTGATTATTATTATATTTTATTCTTTAGTATTAGTGTTTGGCTGGTCAACTTTTTTTATGCCATTTGGTGGCTTCACATACTTAACTGTAATTGCCAATTAGTAGGAGTTTAGCACAAAATCAAAAAAATCTGTGAAAGTTCAACTAAACGCACTGCTAAGAACTATGCGGTGACACATGCAGTTCGGTATATAGATGAAAAGGGAAGACTCTACTCCCAACTAAAATTTAGTCTCAGGGGATTGAAGGGGCCCCACTCACAGGGGTGTCACGCCGGAGGCAAAGAATGAAAGAGCGTCACGGCGCGCAGGTCTAATTTTTGAGCCAACCCTTTCTATCTTGGGTGTATTTTAGCAGAACATTGGTAATTCCAGTACAATCGGAGCTATTTTTAACTAAATTCGAGCCAAACAGTGTCAAAATTTGCTATTTCCTGGCAAGTACAAGGACAAATTGCGTCTGTTTTGGAACAGAGGTCAAAATTTCCCGGTATTCAAGAGGACATGGTCAGGTCACACAGTCCCACACAAACGGGGGAAAGAACCAGCAATGTAACCAAAATTGTCGTGATGTAGCTGTTATTTATGCATAAGGTGTATGACCATGGTCTTGTAATATTACCTAAAAACTTGTAAAAAGTCATCAAATCGATAGGTAAAAAAATGACCTAAAGTCTCGGTTTTGGCGGTCTCGGAATTTGGTCTCGGTCTCGGTAGTCTCGGTTTCGTGGTCTCGGTCTCGGTCTCGGTCTCGGTCTCGGAAAAAAACCGAGACTTCCATCCCTAGTGTAGCCCCTTAATGGATTCGAGGTTGCACATTGGAATCGCAAGGTTGCACATCGGAATCGCAAGGTTGCACTTTGGTACTGAGGTTGCACATTGGAACCCAATCGTAGCCCCTAGTTTATATAGATGTTTTTTGTATGGAACAGAAAACACAAATGAATTTACAACTGAAAAATTGTACAATAGTTTTGCATTGTTGTATTGTTTTGTTATTGTATTGTTCCAAATAATTTTTTCAAACTTTCAAGATTGTTCAAACTCCGGATTACATACCATATTTAAAGTGGGCAAAAATTCTCTGGAATTCGGTTGAGACTTGAGCTTGTTAAATACATACATACTGGGCTGCCTAGGCTTATTCTCAAGTTTCTATAAAGCCTAATCCGCTCTGCCTATTTCCGACTCGTTACTTAAACCGAAACAATTTAAATAAGAACACATTTTCAGCTCATGTCCAAGCTTATTGTCCAGACCTAAGCACCAGTTTTGTACCAGTAAGTTGACCGTTTTCCCTGTACCATCTGCTCATTACGCGACCCTCTTTCCTTTACAGAAATAATCAGTCCAGCCTTATTGTATTTCTTAGAGTGATAATGACTATCGGACTAAACGAGTTACAATAAAGTCAACTTATTTGAGGAAAACATTCTCAAATTTAAATCTAACCCGCCAAATTCTTTTTTGCCAAGTCCCTTAACATATTTTTGCTAATTGAGCCAAATTTATCACCTCAGCCCAAATTTGCGTGACGGTGCGTTCCTCTTGTTCTGTCTTGGCCACAAAGGGAGCGCCCGCGGCCCCCAACCACTTGAGTATTCATTTGTGAAATGATAATTTTGTCCAATTTGGACCCTTGTAGTTAATTTGTGACGCAATAAACGAGCGTTCTGTCCCGTGCCGCCTGATTGTCTGTCCACACGCCTGAGATAGCTCAATTTATTACGGGTGCACTTATTTTGCCTATTTTCCGTGGTATAGGTTAACTCATTTCACTTATATATACTTTACTTAATAGCCTACAATTGCTTTTTCGTTCTGTTGGGCTAATGTCTGGTTAGGCACATGTTATCATTGTTATTGATTTTTCACCTATAATTAGATATTAAAATTTCGTCAATAATTTGTCTTGACTTCATTCTTTTGATTCCTTTCACTTTTGTCATAGCACTTGTCTTTCTATCTCTTTTTTGATTGGTCACGTTTATAAACATACTTTTCTCTCCAAAATCTTATTTAAGTTAAGCCACCAACCGTTCGTTTCAGCTTGTTCTATTCTCTAGTCTCTTCACAATGCTGTTCCATTTCATTCCCAATCTACAAGGGTCGATTCATACTTACAGCCGTATGTCCGTTCTAGCCCGTACGATTATCACCAATCGACGTATCAATTTTTTGTTTCAGAACAAGAGCTCGAAGTGCAGGTTCGCCGCTTGCAAGAGGACAACAGCCGCCTGTGTGAACAAGTGCGGGCCCTTCAGCGCCAACTGGGCCAGCTACAGGCCAACATGGCCGCCAGCACGGAGTCTGCCAGGGGGGGCCGACAGAGCCTCATGGACTTGCACACAGAACTGGCTGCCACCAAAGATGCACTCAGTGGTACGGGGGGACGTATATACATGTCACGGGGTCAAAATTTTGGGGGGCCTCCCCGGCCAAATTTTGGGGACTCTCCCCCCTGATCGACCAATACCCCAAATTTTGCGAAATTTTGTAAAATTTTTCCAAAAAAAGCCATTTTTACTGAACTTTGCCCAAATTTTGGGGACTCTCCGCCCCAGCCCCTCGATTTTGGGGTGGCCCCCATCCCCCCTCATACATGTATATATTAGTTGACTTGACTTGACTGCTTGCTTGTGTTGTAAAAGCGTGCGTGTATGTGGTGGAATGGGGGGGGGGCATCCCCAAAATCGAAGGGAGGGAAGGGGGAGACTTTGAGTTATGTGGTTGTGTTGTAAAGATGGGAATCATTGATGAATGAATGAATGAATGAATGAATTGACTCCAAAATAAGCATGGCAAGATTACCATTAACAGCGAAAACAAAAACGCAAAAATAACAAATAACAGAGAAAGCAAACCAGCAAAAGAAAAATCATATTCGATGTATGAGGGCGGACGGGGTGAACCTCAAAATCAAGGATTTGGGGGCAGAAGCCCTGAAGTCTGAGCAAAGGGGACAAATGGCACTTTGTCGATATTTAGCAAGATTTTGACTGTTTGCAATCTATGATACGGGGAGGGTTCCAAAAATTTTGTTCAAAAACTCCCTAACAAAAATATTCGAAACCGTTACATGTATGGGTGGACTTTTTTAGTATTTTTACTCTTTTTCTCGTTTTTATCAAAATAGTTGTTTTTCACAACCAACATAAACTTTTGTACATACAAATTACAAATTATACAAAAATTCGTTAAGTTATTCTTCACCTTTAAAAACACCTTAAAGCTTGTCACTTTTTTCTACCTCGAAGTGTGGTTGACCTGTCTTTTTTTGAACGATGCAATGAGGCTAAGTTGAATCGCAACCTGATGGGACGGAAAGTTGTATTCATGACAAAATTGGTTTTTTACGAACCGTAAATATTGTAAATTAAATTGCGAAATGAGATGCCTGCTTTCTTGTACTTAATATGATTATATTTTATAAAAAATTGTGTATGTTTCCTCAGTTAAATGCTTGTTTTTTTATTGTTTGGCATTTTTTGCTTTTGTCTGGTTATTTTTCTAACCTGATTTAACTTTAATTTAATAAAAAAGACCTGTATTAGCATTTTTTGCAGGTATCTAATGTGTCTGTTTTTTTGGAATTCCTTATATAAGTTGAGAAATGTTTTGTATTTTGCATAGTTGTCTGGTTTGAAAAATCCTTCATCACTTTACTTTATTTTTTATATTTGCATAGATACCATCTATCATAACTTGTCCACCGTTATTTTATAAAATAATCTATTTTAGTTTGTTAATCCTCTTAATCCCACTAATCTTATTTCAGCTTTAAAGTGCGATCGTCGTCGTTTGAAGTGCGAAAAAAGTGACCTGGTCAGTCAGATGCGAGATCTGTACTCCACACTGGAAAACAAAGAACGGGAACTGAGGGAATTCATCAGACAATACGAACAGACAATGAAAGACTCCGATTCGGGTCTCAAAAAGGTATGTTTATTTTAGGTATTTTGAATTTAGGAATTTATTTATTTTACTTATTTATCTAATTATGTTCAGAAATATATTTAGCAGATTAGATTGTAACTAAGGGCCAATTCCTTTACCGGATTAAACGGACTGGACTTATTTTAGTCCGAGGGTTTGGAATGACAAATCGGACTAAACAGACTAAAAGAGTTAAAATAAGTCAGCGGCTTAATTTTAGTCTGACCCCATTCCACAACTACCACTGGACTAAACGGATTTAACATGCACGCTTAACATTAGCGTTCATAGTTAAGTCCATTTAGTCCGATTAAAAAGCAGCGCGCTAAAAGTTACGTCCGTTTAATCCGGAGATTTTGGAATGGCATTTTCAAGCATAATTTTTAAACCGTTTAGTCCGATTATAGTTAACCCTTTAATCCGGTAAAGGAATAGGCCCTTAGTAAAAGCCCAATAACAACAAAGCTTGTCACAAACAAATGTGTTTAATACATTGGTGGACGTGAAGCACGCGACTTACTCCACGCACCCTCAGGTGCCATAGTCTTGAAATTTCTCCTGTGTAAAGTTAGATTAACCTTAGCCTTAGGTATAGCTAAGGGTTAATGTTATTTTGAAACTGAAACTGAAGCTAAAGCCATAGCTAAGGTAACCTTTATGATTCTGATCAACAAAGTTCCTTATTTTTTTCAGCTACTGACGGAAAAGGAAGAATGCGAGCATGAGAAGTGGGGCCTGGAATCGCGGCTGCGGGAGGCCACAGAACGAGTTCAGGACCTGCAGGGGAATCTGAGCCTGAAAGATCACGAAAATGCTCGGCTGCAACAACAGCTGAAAGAAGTTGGTTTTTACGACCATTTTTTCTGGGTTTTGAGTATTAAATTAAAAATACATTAAGATAGAAAGAAAAAAATAAATATAAAAATAAAATGTTATCACCAAGTGTAAGATTGTACGTAAAAATAAATGTATATAGTTAATCTTAGAAAAAATGCAGAAATAAAATTAATTTTAATATCTTCAATTATTGTAAGATTGAGCTTAAGAAATTAAATTTAAAAAAGAAATAATTAAAGTAAATTAAAAAACTAACTAAATACATTAAATAATAAATTTGTTTTTTCAGCTGCAAGGTCGTTTCCTGCTGCTGACGGGCCAGTCCTGCACGCCGGCCAGTGACCGCACCGCCGTGCTGAGTCCAGCCAGCCAACTGACCACGCCCTCGCTGGGCTACGCCTCCCTGCCTGTCTCCCCCAGCGCCCAGCAGATTCACACCGAGGCAACCCCCCCGCCACGAACGGAGGGCGCTCAGGCTGAACCCTCACCCAGACCCCGTGACCCCTGCAGTGGTAGGCTGGGTTGAATATGACGGGGGGGTTAGCGGATAGTTGGACCAAAAGTTGGGGCGAAGGTTCCCGGGTGAGGGGGGTCGCGAGAATTCGTTTTTATTAAAATTTGGTTTTTTAGGAGGCGGGTATTAGATCGGGGAAGTGAGGAAACCGTTCAGTGCTCTAAAATTTGATCTGAGAATAAGCGGTGAAATCATAAATTGTGATTATTTTAGTTTATGTCTACTTCATATTATACCGTGCTATGTGGTATGTTGATTATGTCCAATTTAGACGGCTGAAGAAACCTACAACAATATGATAACCGACCCTCAGACAGACGTGTCACTTTTATTGTTTCAGGCGAGCGCAGCAGCAGCCCTCCAGCCGAGTCTCCGCTGGTCACGCCCGTGAGGCGTCTCAAGGGCGCCCGCAGTTCCCGTTGTCGTCAACGCCGGCCCTTTTCCAGCCACGAGCGCTCCTTCAGTTGGACAAAATGGTTCAGCTATTTGGGTCGCAGTCGCAAGGATAGCGCCTCGCCACATCCGGGTATGAGGCAGGGCTTGTGACGCCTGAATGGCTAGGCCATCCTGATTCATTGCCGCGTACGGAACAGATTGTCCGAAAGGCAGTAAAGAAAAACGGTTGTGAATTCAGTAGTATTATTGCGCACTATTTCATCGTGACAATTAAACATGATTTCAGTTCGACGCTGATGACTAGCTTTTTGACGCTGATTCTTGATGTGGTAGTTAGAATATGAAACACACACAATTATGCGAAAAATTGTTGGCAGTGCATTTACAACCGTTTTTGCTTGCCTAGAGGCAATCTCTTCCGCACCCGGAGACAACTAACGATTTAAGCTTTAGTGTTGGAACTATAGTAACCCACCCAGTCCCCAGTCGGAGGCGATTGTGAATTTTGTGAATACCAGCCGCACTGTTCATTCGAAAGTAACATTTTAGACCGAGTCTAAACTCAAACACCTTTTGTGACTACCAGTCATTTATTTCAGAGGACGACCCGTCGACCCATCAGCTGACCTCCTGTCTGCTGAGCATGTCGGCTGACGTGAATGTGGCTGAACTGGCTGACGCCTTGCTGTCTGCCCGTCAGACTCCCGCGGCCCAGTGGAAACAACACCACGTGCTAGCTTGGCTGGAGCTGGAACTACAGATGACACCCTATGTGCCCGCCTTTGGGGAACATGTGAAGAGTGGAAAGGTAGGTACTAAAGTTTGACCAGAAATGGCTGAACCCTGAGATAAGAACAGGTGGCGTGATTTTTGTGACTACTCGCTGTACTATATATAATTGATGTCTGCAAGTCGTTCTTTTCGTTATGAAATCGTGTGATTCGTTTTACTCAGGGTCCAACATTTTTTGGTCAAACTTCAGATAGACAGGAATTCTTTAAGTGGGTGATCGGAAGATCTTCTGTACCTGTTGTATGACAGTTGTGACGGTTGCACATTTTCAGGTTTGCCTTATATCTCTTAGATTAGGCTTCAGGCTTTGGCATAGGCATTTTGTTTTTCATCTATGATTACCCATTTTAAGATAGCCGATATTCACAGTAACTGTGGCAATTGCTGGAATTGTTAGCAGGAGTAGAAATAGTAATGTTTGAGGGCGTATCAAGAGTAATGACTGAAGGTCTTATGAGAAGTGAATTATCAATTAATTAATATGACAATGTATGACTGGAGTAGCATGCTAAAAACATCATTTGTAAAGTTATTGACATCTTCAACTTTTTGTGTTTTTTAAAGCCGATTTGTTTACGAAGAGATCTGGATGCGACCTAACACCTAATAATTTATGTTTGTATTTTCAGGTGCTGCTTGGCATTTCCGAAGAAGACATGGAAAACACCCTTAAAATCAGTCACCCCCTGCACCGGAAAAAGCTGCGCCTTGCCTTGGAGGACGCCCGTGCCCCCGCCTTATCGTAAGCACCGATTCTTTTGTTTAAACTATTTTTTTGCTAAATGAGTAAACCTAGAGGCATATTAAGTGGTTTGGTACGCTCTTTATTGGTACCCCCAGACAACATCTCAAACAAGTAGATATCAAATGCAGAGCTTAGTTAGGTTGAATCAAGAGTACAGAATGGCATCTCACTCTTCTATAAGTCTGTCTGCTTCTCGGACGTCAGTCCACGAATATGTGCAATTCATACAGCATCCGTACGCTGTCTGTAAGACTACTACTCCCAAAAAATCACTGTTTTGTTCCAAATAAAGTCCTTTCTAACTTCCAACTGAGCCCCCCCCCCCCTGTTTTTGCCTTGTAGCAAATACCCCTGCATCCGTGACGTGAGCGCAAGCTGGGTGTCGGGCACCTGGGTCCCCTGTCTGGGCCTGCCGCAGTACCGTGACGCTTTCTCAGAGGCCATGGTTGACGGGCGTCTGCTGGACACACTGACGCGTCGACAACTGGACAGACAGCTTGGCGTCACGCGTCGATTTCACCAGCTGTCCGTCATCAAGGGAATAGACCTGTTGCGCAAATTCAACTATGATCTCAAGGTAACTTATACTGTACCAAGAGTACACGAATTTGTATGATATTTTTGTATATGACGCTAGTAAGAGTACATAGTAGTGTGTCAGTGGCGAGGATTTGGATGATATTTTTGTTTATATGACGCTACTAAGAGCTCATGTTTTTTTTGTATTTTGTTCATGTACTACTACCAAGAGTACATAATATTGTGTCATTGGAAGAGCATTTTATACTAAATTTGATCTCTCTTAAAGTGGGTGATCAGACGAGAAAAAGATGTCTTTAACTGAACTTGAAGCCTAATTTTAAGGTCAGATAAGACAAACCTGAAAACTTGCAACTGTACTATCACCAATTTTAAAAATGCAGGGGTTAGTTTATATGATGCTACTGAAAGCACGTATATAATATGATTGGAAGATTAAAATTATTACATATGCTTATAGGAGTAAATGCACATGCTTATATTTACGTTTCACTATTAAGGTCTATTTAGTGACTAAAATTTAACTTCGAAAAAAGCGTTTTAACGGAGTTGACTCTAATTTAAATAAGAAAGTAAATAGATAATTCTTTTATTTCAGGCCCTGGCTCGGCGTCGATCGGAATCTGACCGTAAGAACGAAGACTTGCTGGTCTGGACCAACGCTCGACTGGTGCGGTGGCTCAGACAAATCGATCTACAGGTTGGTGCCAGCAAGAGTACATGAAATTCTTCCGGTAGATACTGCTCTGTACTCTTGGGGCTGATTCCATTAACGGATGAAACAGACTCAGTTCCTCACAGACTTATTAGTTAATAACAATTGAATAATCCGGAAAATTAGCCGATTTTTTTTAAATAATATTACTAAATTAAAATGTTTTAGCATACATAGTTACTTTGTATGAGTGCCAGAACGACTGGGATAAGAACAAGTATGAACCAAGTGCTCAGTGACAAAAGGATAAGGACAGGTACATACGAACCAGGCTTAAATTCAACTGGTTTAGTGCTGAGGTTCAAAACGTCAGGGATAAGGATAAGGACTATTAGTTTGAGCTGGGCTTATTAAATAAACTATGTACATAGTATAGTGCTCCGGGACAAGAATAAGGACAAGTGTGAACCGGGCTCAATTTGCCCTCTTCTAGTCCACTGAATTGAAGTCTAATGTTTTCAGGAGTACGCCCCTAACCTGGAGTGCTCTGGGGTGCACGGTGCTCTGGCGGTGCTGGAGCCCTCCTTCGGTGCTGACGCACTGGCCACTGCCCTGAAAATACCCCCCAAGTGCCACATGGTGCGCGCCCACCTGGCCAACGAGTTCAACGCACTGCTGCATCAGTCTAGGTTAGACCACTTTTGGTTTGACACTCGTAACGATCAGGCTATATTTCGTAATGAAATTATGTGTAAATCATATAAAAGCCTACGTAAAACCATGGTTTAGTAAAACGAACTTTGTGAAATGGTGATAAATTTAATGCATTGTATACCCATTAGTTATCAATGAAATACGAAAACATATCGGTTGAATGAGTCTTTATGGTTCAATGAGATCTACATTTCTTCAGTAGTTATTCTATTCTCGTGCTATTCTATTTTTGTGCAAGCCAAGTTTGTTTCATATGGAATTGAAGATCCTAACGCAGTTCACATTTTCCTTCTATTCTAATTTAATTAATTTAATTACTTAATCTATTTTGAATACTTTTAATATCCCACTATTCCAGATCGTCCCTGCATCCGGAAGTGGTCAGCGGGTCGTCCCGGAAACGAGCGGGGGGCTCGCTGGGTCGCACTTTTGCTCGATCCCACACCACCAGCTCCCTCTCCACCTGTCTGGACGAACGGCCTCGGGCCAAGCTTAGGGTAGGTCTCAAAGTTAGTACCCCGAAAATGAGTTTGACGTTTTAACGGTTTTTGAACTTTTATCACTGAGAAGTGTTAGGGTTTATTTGATATAATATAATGGGGTTGGAATTGTGGCGTTAGGGGCTAGGCCGCTAGGGATAAGATTTTAGAATTTAATGTCTTAATATTAAGACACTTTCACTAACTTTCGCCTTACCGTTGTGCTGTTTTCTTAATTTTGAAAAACAATACGTGATTGATAAAAATACGATTAAAAATAAAATATGATTAATCTGTTGGTTTCAGAGTTCCTTTGGTCGCGTTTTTGGCCTGCGCTCTCGCAAAGACAGTGCAGACTTTTCTCCATGCAACGCTAACCAGCAACGAGACAGTATTCTTCTGGAGGGGGGTGACCGTCATGAAACCTCCGCCAACCAGCGTGAACGCTCATCCCCACCCCAGCCCCCCGCGGGGCATACTTCGTCTCTGAGTTCGTCGGGGACCCTCTCATCAGCTACCAGCGATCTGGGCAGCTCTATAGAACGCTCACAGCACATGCAAATGCTTGTGGGGACGGCCCCCCAGGTTTTGATACAGCCCCCCATAACCGCGGGGGGTCAGGGAACGCCACGGAACAAAACCGTTATCCCCAATGACCCCCTATCGCGCAGTGCAGACTCTGCCATTTCGGCTGATTCGATTGACGAAGAGTCATCGTCCACGGAACGTAATATTACCCCCCGGAAATTGCTGGGCTCCCCCCTGCGAACCGAGGGGGGCGGTAATAAGGTGCTGCTGAGACGCAAAGTGCCCCGCACCTGCCCCACAGCCCGGCCCCACTCCATGTCTGAGTGGACCTCCCCCCCTGGCCAGTCTAGAGTCCCCGACCCCCCCAAAGGCAGTGCTCTGTGGCACGCCCTGTCACTGACTGATGTGAAACAGGCCCCCCAAGACCCCTCTTCTAGTCAGAGCCCCCTACAAACTGCCGGCACCCCCCCACCAGCCCTGGAGCGCCGAATTGGTACCATAGCTGAGTCTTCGGAACTGGAAACGGAACCGGAGCCCCCCCTCTTTTGATCCGAATAAACCCCTGGCCCCCCTTAGACCCTCTCCTAGCCGGAAGTCTCGGCCCAAGTCCCTTCCTATACGAACCCCCCCTGCTGGGAACTTATTTTCTCACGAAGATATGCTAAGACAGCGAATGCTGAACAATATGTTCGAAACTGACCTTTAACCTATGGATTATTTGCTATGGTAACAGGGGCAGATAATAGTGTCTTTTTTCGGGAAGATGACGACACTATTATGTACTCTTGCTCTTATTTAATGGTGTTCCCTACTGCCACATTATTTTTAGTGTTCAGTTCTTATTGATTTCTTTCCTTTTTTACATAACATTTTAACACTCTGTTTCTCACTAAATGATCACTGCTTTCAAATTGTGAACTGAACCATTAAATTATAATTTTTAGCTTTTTTTGTATTATATTAGTATTTTATGCATCGGTTTGTGGATATGGTTTTTTATACAGTCCATGTGTTCAAACTGTAATAATTTTTCTTGTATTTTATTAATATTCTACCTAATTTGCTGACTGAGCTTCATGTTGGAGCCGTTTATTTGGGGGGCGCCAATTCTTAAAGGATTGTATGCAGTCACCTATAATTTCGGTGTGGTTATCTATTATCAAGCGCTGCGTCATTTGTGTTTAGTTTACGTTTTAGTATTTCCAAAATATGTAATATGTGTATGAGTCAAAAATTAATTAAGTCGGTTTTTATCTACATACCTATTTGAAATTAAAATAAAAATGGGATTCTGTCAAAAAAGGTAGAATACAGAATTTTAGTTTTCTGTTTGTAGTTTGTCCTTTTACCTTTTTAGTTTTTACTATCAGCCATCAACTTTTGCGTTGTGCCAATTACCTACGTATTTTCGTGTAAACCTAATTTTTTATGGCTCCATTTTCAATTATTCGTTCAAATATCAATTCAAATACATCCTAAATCAGTTGAAGCTACCGTAAGTTTCAAACTTTAAAAAAAATTTATCCAGGATGCGTTTAAGAGAGCTCGCGATATTTGTACATACTGAGGGAAAATAAAGTCTACTAAAGCGCAATCTACGGCAAAACCTTTAGCACTTTGTACTTTTTGTGCAATTTTTGTATTTTTTGTTTTTTTAGCTATAAGCGGTGTTTGACAATTTTTTTACTATTTTCGTGTGAAATTAGCATTGTTTTTGCAGACCTAAAATGCATCGGTATCTTTTTCAGAATCGAAAGTAAAGACAATAATTTGTTGTGCTGGGAATCAACAGGCGAAAGCAAGCTTGTTGATTTGATTTTGTGTCGAATTTTGTTGTAATCCGTAATTATTTAATAATAATATTAATATGGTAAATAAATTCATTTTGGTTGCTTGCGTCCTTTTCGTAAACTTGGGGAATTTTACGATGGATTAGAAGAAAAAATAATTACAGAGCCGTAATTGCAGCTAAGTCTTTATTTGAGTGCAAATTTCTTTCATTTAAATTAAAGTTTCATTTTTCTTTTATTTCATTTTCATTTTTCTTTAAAATAATATTTCTGTTTTCTTTCCAAGTTTCTTTCTTTCTGGTTTCTTGGAAGCTTCTTTTATTTTCATTTATTTGTTTTCATTTTCTTCCTCTTTTCTTGAAATTTTCTTTCAGTTTTCTTGACAAGTTTCTTTCTTTCTTTCATTTTTCTTTAAATTTTATTGGCACTTTTCTTTAAATTAAAGTTTTCTTTCATTTTTCTTTCCACTCAAATAAAGACTTAGCTGTATGTACAACTATACTTTGTAGCACGGTCAAGCGTGCTCTCATGTATTTGTATGCACGCTGTACGAGGGAAACGCCGAGTGCGTGGCACGAGTGCGCTATGTTATAAAAGTGAAAATGACGCAAGTCAGAAGCGCAGTACAAAAATTGCATCGGCCGGGAATCGAACCCGGGCCTCCCGCGTGGCAGGCGAGAATTCTACCACTGAACCACCGATGCTACAAGTTTTCGTGTTCAACACGCTATGTGATGATGAAACTATCGTGCTGACTTGAAACTGTGTCAACACAGCTGTAGGGTTGTTTCAATTATTTCATTTAATCATTGAAACCCACTTTCAATTTCAATATCAATTATTAATTGATATTGAAATTGAAAATAATTAGCCTAAAAATTGATAATGGTATTGAAATTGAAAATAATTTGGTCAAAAATTGATAATGGTATTGAAATTGAAAATATTTTAATTGAAATTGAAATTGAAACTATACTTTCAATTTCAATATCAATTATGCTGGGCTGGTTGACTTCACAGCATGTCTGATGCTGGAACGAAGTCTTGTCTGTATGCTTTTTTGTGCATGTAGCATGTGTCGGTGAACAGCCATGATTGAAACGTAATTGATATTGAAATTGTCTGATTTCAATTATTATTTTCAATTGAGCGTACGTCTCTTTATTATCAGCTTGAACTTTTGTTATTGTACGGGCAAGAAGCCATTTATGATCAAGTCGCAATTATGAATAACTGAAAATTTGATTGGCTAGATCTCGGGCCACGTGACACATTGACGTATGAAAAACGTATCAAAATGAAGCTTGATGTTTGGGCAACCAGGGGTGGACGCGGGTCGTGGGTACCCGCGGGTTGGGTTGGGTTGGGTCGGAAAATTTGAGCCGTGGGTCGACCCGCGGGTACCCACTGCAGGCTGCGCGGGTCGAAATATTTTGGTCCGACCCGCGAAAACTGAAAAAACTACCAAGGTCCCCTTTTGGTTTTTAAAGCCCGGCCGAAAAAATTTTCGGATACGTCTCCAAGTGACAAAATTTGGCGTAAAAACTAAAAAATTCTCAAATTTTTTTCCTGGGGGCTGCCGCCCCCAGATTCTGCAAACTCTGTCGCAGGTGGCTTACTATTCCTTGTTAATAACTTTCGTCAAGGCCTATAATAGTATATGCATGTCTACAAGAGTACATTATGCTGCATTTACTTGTACTATATTGTCTGTCTGATAGGAAGAAGTACCCATCGTTTGTTTGTACTTTTCCTGTTGGAAAATATTTTTGATACGTCTCCAGTTGACCAAATTTGTCCGAAAATTAAAAAACCTCCATTTTTCCCCGCAACACCCAAAACCCCCGCAACAGTTAGTTAATTTAATTTAAATGACCAAATTTACATTTTGTTATGTAAGCCATTTCGTCAAAAAGTGTAAAAATAATTCGATTCCGGGGCTGACGCCCTCAGACCCCGCAGCCGCAATAGTGAGTGAACAAAAAAGTGGACAAGGTGCAACCCCTCTTTTCAAAATCTTGGCTACGTTATGGTTATAGAGTGGTGGGTCAAAGTGGGTCGCGGGTCTGGTTTTACGGCTCGGGTTGGGTCGCGGGTTACCCACGAGTGTTGACCCACGGGTTGGGTCGGGTCGCGGGTCGAAAATTCTTACCCGCGTCCACCCCTGTGGGCAACCAATGACAAAAATATTTTGGATCAGGTGCATCCAATCAAAATTTCCCGAAAACTTTGTTAAGAAAAGGACCATCTCAAGTTCGTTTGTCAGCTCAGATAAACTGATGCAGACTATTTTGAGTAAAAATTTTTGCATCAGCGAAATCAACTGCTTTTCTTCTTTACAAACAAGTCAGGTGAATAATTTAAAATAAAAATAAAAATAAAAAATTAAAATTTAAAAAAATCACTAATAACTATGTAGTGATGTGGATCGAATCGGATCGCTGTAAGGTTAGATGGCCAGATAATCGGCGTGAAATTTTGGATCGGCGATTCGGCGATCTGGATAACTTTTTATATTAAGACCGGGGCGGCGCGGGCGATTTCGCCTTTAAGAAAAAATACTTAAAAAAAACCCCCCAAAAAAAAAAAAAAAAAAAAAAAAAAAAAAAAAAAAAAAAAAAAAAAAAAAAAAAAAAAAAAAAAAAAAACAAAAAAAAAAAAAAAAAAAAAAAAAAAAAAAAAAGAAAAAAAAAAAAAAAAAAAAAAAACCCAAACCAAAAAGAACAAAAAAAAAAAAAAAAAAAGCACAACACACACCAACCCTTATATTATTATAAAAATGCCCTTCACAGAAGGGCAGCAATGTTAGTAGAATAGGAAAGCGGAAAAATGCTAATATGCTTGTTAAACACCCGGGACAAGTTTTGCCGCCGAATAGGAAAACGCAGCTTGTTAAATGAAGCGGACAAGAGTTGTGTCAGAATAGGAAAACGCAGCTTTTTAAATGAAACGGACAAGACTTGCGTCAGAATAGCAATCGCCCTGCGACACGTCAGTGCTTTCTGCACCCTATTCGCGCGAAAAACTAGGAAAAGCATTCTTGACGCTTACTATCACATATTCACATGTCAGGACTTGTAGTGTAAAGTAGAAATACAGTTACTTAATTTAAATTTCTTCACATATTACATACATATACGAATGACATATTTTAAATAAACATTTCACAGAGTGTACATACTAATATTCAACACGAAGCTTAGTCTACTTAAATGTTTATGATGATTAAACACATGTACGTATAACGTATGTGTAAAAATCAAAACGAATGACCGCTATGACCGATTAATGATTCTTGTGAATGTACGACTCATTACAAGAATGTTTATTCCGGTCATGGCTTGCCTTTGTAAAAAACATCAAGAACCAGCTATGTATACTATACTTTTCCGGCAACAGAGCAGCTCATGATAATGGCTGATTAGTTCGCGCGAATAGGGTGCAGAAAGCACTGACGTGTCGCAGGGCGATTGCTATTCTGACGCAAGTCTTGTCCGTTTCATTTAAAAAGCTGCGTTTTCCTATTCTGACACAACTCTTGTCCGCTTCATTTAACAAGCTGCGTTTTCCTATTCGGCGGCAAAACTTGTCCCGGGTGTTTAACAAGCATATTAGCATTTTTCCGCTTTCCTATTCTACTAACATTGCTGCCCTTCTGTGAAGGGCATTTTTATAATAATCCTATCCATTTTTCCGCTTGAGAGATTCAGCTTCAAATCATGAAAATGTTTTCACCGGTATCACAGGGGGGGGGGGGGTTTGCACAAGTTCTGGTTATTACGTAAATCTGGCAACAAAACAAATAGCACGCTGTAATGCACAGTAAATATATGGGTTTATATTCGAATACAAGACGACAGGAGTGGCTTTATATTCAAATACAAGACGACAGGAGTCCATCTATAACTGTTTTGGCTACACTGCTGATTTTTTAGAAGAAAACAATTGTTTTTCCTCACAACAACGTTATATTCACGTTCAGCACCTCAAATTACCCTTTTTCACAGTTTTTCAACAAAACTAAGAAAATTCAAAAATTTGGTCAGTTTGACATTCTGGCACGTTTGACATTCTGGCACAAGATTGCCTAGGTGGAACAGTTCTTACGACGCAGACCAAACAGTATCAACTGACACGCCTGGCCTATATATCAAGTTGCAATAGAAAAACAGAACAAGCCGTTATCCCTTAAAGCGTTATACATTGATGAAATCATGAAAAATTATCTTTTCAACGGT
Source organism: Trissonchulus sp. WLG1_4 (assembly GCA_030248245.1). Taxonomy (NCBI): domain Eukaryota; kingdom Metazoa; phylum Nematoda; class Enoplea; order Enoplida; family Ironidae; genus Trissonchulus; species Trissonchulus sp. WLG1_4. Next base: position 32,932 of record JASANF010017447.1, read on the forward strand.
ATCACAGGGTGGTACACCAGTTCTGGCTACAACGCTATAAATGCGGCAACAAAACAAATAACACGATGCAATGCACAGTATATGGGCTAATATTCGAATACAAGACGACAGGCCTTTATCTGTAACCGTTTTGGCTGTACTGCCTACATATTTCCTATGTATAGTACACACAACCGTACTTGACCACTGAGCACTATTTTGGAAGAAAATACTAATTTTTTGTCAAAATAACGTTATATTCGCGTTCAGCACCTCAAATTACCCCTTTTCGCAGTTTTTTGACAAAACTGAAAAAATTCAAAAATTTGGGCAAATTGACCATTTTGGCACTTTGCCAGGGCTACGAAAGTGCACCAGTGCACACCACGCGTACCAAACAATATCAACTGACACCCCCGCGACTATGTATTAAGATGCACTAGAAATACAGAACGAGAAGTTATCCATAAACGCGTTATACATTGAGAAAATAATGAAATATCATCTTTTTAACGGTATCACAGGGGGTGTACCAGTTCTGGCTACTACGTAAACCTGACAACAAATCCAATACCACGCTGTAATGCACAATGTATGGCTTTATATTCGAATACAAGACGACAGGCCTCCATCTATTACCGTTTTGGCTACACTGCCAACATATTTACTGTCTAGTACACACAACCGTAGTTGACAAATGAGCACTATTTTGGATGAAAACAATAGTTTTTCGTCAAAATAACGTTATATTCCCGTTCAGCACCTCAAATTAACCTTTTCCACAGTTTTTCAACAAAAATGACAAAATTCAAAAATTTGGTCAAATTGACCATTTTGGCACTTTGCCAGGGTTGCCAAATTGGAACAGCGCACATGACGCGGACCAAACAATATCCACGGACACCCCTGCGCCTGTATATTAAGATGCACTAGAAATACAGACCGAGCGGTTATCCATAAAAGCGTTATACGTTGACAAAGTCATGAAAAACCATGTTTCCAAGGGTGTCAGAGGGGGGTGCACCAGTTCTGGCTACTAGGTAAATCTGAGAGCAAAACTAATATCACACTGAAATGCACAGTATATGGGTTTATATTCGCATACAAAACGACAGGCCTCCATCTATAACGGTTTTGGCTGTACTGCCCATGGGTAGCCTAACCCCCTAATACACGTAAAATACCTTCCGGACCCCCTCCCTAGGCCTACAGTGACACGATCGACTCCAAAAGGGGAGACGCACTACAACCCTACTACACTACCATGCATACAAGAGATCAGACTTGGGCTGTTTGCGTGACTTCTCAAAAGCTGGCGCCATTGAATTTTTGACTTTGCCATTTTTCGAGGCCCAAAAAAGGGCTTTTCCCCCTCTCAGCAGAGCCAAAACGGCAAAAGCTCAGAATAAAATCCTTATGATGACACTATTGCCGACCAAAACAAATGTAAAAAACATAAAAAAGTACCTCGCCAATAAGGATTTCTTGAGTTATGGCGCCGGGAAAAAAAAAAAAGACGGAAAAATCCGAGTTTGCGGGAGGCGATTTTTCATATCTCGGGTAATACCCAACCGATTTGCCTGAAATTTCGCCAGCATGTACCCCTCCCCCAGGCACGTGCACACACCAAATTAAAACCAGTTTGCTTGCATAAATTTTTAGTTATTAAAAAAATTAATTTTGAAATTCTGCAATGTGGAGTGTCGTTCCTATTCTAGGGTTAGGCGCTATCGCGCCTACCCTGATTGCCCCCCCCCGCGTCATACTCAGTATGTACTCTTGGTGAAAGCTGTCACCGAATGAAGTTTAAATTGCCACTGCCACCGAGACTGGAGTCTTGAACCAGATGCACACCTCAGACTGTGGTCTTGAGCCTTGAGACTGAGACCGCGGCTTTTCAAGTCCTGTCACCATATTTAAGGTGGAGTTTCGTTTTCGAGGTTTTTGTGAATTCTAAATTACAAATGAAGCCTGAACACGAAACTGTGTCCTTATGCTTTTTCATGCTATACATAATGATTCGTTTTCTAGACTGTTCTTCGCTTTATAGACTTCAGATACATATCTAATCGTAATCGAACTACACTACAGCTGCAAAAAAATCAGAAATGATTTTACTTTCACACGTGCATGTTTATTCATTGATCACAATATTGCATAAATTACAACGATCACAAAAACTACCTGTAAAAGGACAGTGAAAGCCATACAAAATTACCAACAGTATCTGAACAGGAGAAAACAACTGAAAACTCGCCGCTACATACAAAATAAACCGCCATAGTTAACTTCGGTCACAAAAATAGCGAAGAAATTATAGTCGATTGACCTTACCATTATTAAGATCTGCTCAGCGGAATTGAAAAAAACACTAATGATGGCACACACAAAACATAAACGATAGCTGGCGCAAAAGCGATTGGAATTATTTTCAACTCTAACCTTCAAAACATACAAAAGTGTAGCAATTTTAACAAAACCTAATCCTATTTTTGAACATAGATGTGCAGCTGAATCAATAACGGAGGGATGGAGCAGTCGACTTACGATGGACTGCACCAAATCGGATTATCAGCTTAAACCCATTTTCAGCTCAGGCTTAAGTTCCTTAAATCGGTGTCCGCTCCAACAAGAAGATTAGCGCAGTTGGCTGGTACGATTCAGTTGAAAACTGAGTTTTAGATGGAATTTAACAAACTCCATTTAACTGAAATTTAGCTACAGCTCAGACTTGAGTTGATCCGATTTGGTGCAGTCCACCGTTCGTTGTTAAAAAAATTGACGATGGAAAATTGACGATAAAAAATGGAGCGAACCTTTCTAAGGTTATATTTTTCAAATTTCTCACATGGGCCATGTTACTGACTTCTACAAACCATACGCTTCCGACAATACTGTCACCGAAAAATCATGCAATTTGCAGTGTAATTCGTCATGAAAATCGTTTGTAAAACAATAAGCAACAGGCCGGTAAACACAGTACAGTTGCACGCAAAAACTATGTCTCCTAAAACTTAGATCTTATCAACCAGCAATCATTATATAAATCATAAATTACAAGAACAAATTATCCCTACCTAATCAAAAAATTGAACGAAAATAAACGAAAATAATTAATATATTAAACAAAAACATGAAATTTAACATAGTAAACCACTAAACCAGTCATGTATAATACCGAGTTCTCTTGTTCATGCATAATGGTTTAAAGGATTTTGTAAAGGTAAACCAAATCTATAAAAGCTATATCTATCTTCAAAGCTGAAAATTTTCTATTAAATTTTAGAAACTATACGCCAGCGCCAGAGCCAGCAGGATAATATATTATATACTTGCTTGAAAAATTAAGCACAAAGTTGTGCACGAATTATATACCCCAGGCCCAGGCCAAATCCTAAGCTAAACTTAAGTATTAATAACAACTTAAGCTGATACATAAAATAGTTGCATAAAACATAATAGTAGAAGTTTTCTTAAAACCAACTATGATCCTCAACAAAACATTCAAATTAGATGTATTTTCATTACGATTCATTTGATTATTATCACTAAAAATTGTCACAAAATATTGTGGGCCTGTGAGTTTATTGAAATGGGGCCCTGGGTAGATGAACACACCCTACCCATGACTTAAATGCAGCCAACAAGTGACTAATTCGTAGTTTAATAACGAAAAAACGAGTATATACTCGATAAAAACAAAAAAAAATTAGTCCATGTACAAAAATAAAAAGAATGAAAAAAACTATCAAGAATGTTGTTGCGTTGCTTATTAAAACATGAATCTAGTCAAAACCAGCTATCACAGGAGCTCCAACTGGAACATTTGACAAATGGAAATAACAAGCAGGAATAGAAATAAAGTAGGGGTATTATCAAATATTAAATTTAGCGAATCAGATTTAAAATTATTTTATTTAAAAAAAGCGTCTTTGTATTTATAGATTTTATTAAATTACTAAAAATGAAAGCATTAAAAAATGACGGAAGTCGCACGCTGAACTTTTACGGGTTTAGAAATGAACGTACCTAGTTAATGAGACAATAAAAGTTAAATCTTACCTGCTAAATCCACAATTTTAATCAAGTTTCATTTTAAGGACATTAAAAATTAAAGATTAATATACACTTAATAAACTTGTTCATATATCATACGGGCCATGAAGAAGCGAATGCAAAACGCCATTAGAGAGCAGAAAACCTGAAATTATTAAAATAATTTCAATTTCAACATTAAAAAACTACATAAATATCCATTCTAAATTCGAAGTATCAACAAAAATGACTCCTGGGCCCGGTTTCATAAAAGATCCGCTGCGATTCATTAGTAACACTGGTGTACGCCAGAAAAGGAGTTATAGCGCGGGGTTTAAGTAACGTTTCTGTTTGAAACTTCCATGACATATCGCCAACATGTTAAATAATTGGTGGGTAAAATTTTGTTACGTTTACTTGACGCAGTCAAAAGTTTAGCGAAGTCAAAGTTATTCATTAGTCCCAAATATTAGTAAATATTAGTGGCTTGAAAAAAATCACTAGTATTTGCAACTAATGAATGACTTTAAGTTAGCTATATTTTTCACTAGTTAACAGTAACATGACTTTTTTGAAATTTTAACCACACGTTATGCAACATACTAGCAACCTGTCAAAAAAATTTCTAGCAGAAATAGTGTGTAAGCGCAAAGTTATACTCCATTTTCTATGTTGCATCAGTGTTACTAATGAATCGCTATTCATTGTTTATGAAACCGGGCCCTGATTGCCGAACTCTTCAAAACTGCAGCCGTACGCTATATCAAAAGTCAAATTGAAAGCATCAAGACTCAAGACTGAACTGCAGTCGGAACAGGGTTTTTTTTTCAAAATCGGATTTCATCATTCTGGCGTCATTTTTAAATTCCTGTCGTCATTTTTATTTTTCGTTCGTCAAAATTAAATTATGGCTTTACAGCACCGTTGCGCTGCAGCAATATTGCTAGTTACATTACCTTACATTTTTATGAAAATTAAGCGGTTTTTTTACCTAGTTTTGTCCAAAATTTGTTCGAATCTGTGTTTTTTGGCCAAGAAAACATGTAAATTACTAAACTAAATTACGATTTTTTGGACAGGGGGGTAAAAATTAAGTAGACCGATGGGATGGTGGGGGGCTTGTCCCGGATTTTTCAAATTTTAGAGGGTCTTGTCCGACATATTGGGGTTGGGGACTTGAACTCATAACGGCCTAAAAATGGGAATTTTTTTCAAAATTTGTATACACATTTTTCGCTTTTTGATCATTTTTAAAGCAATCAGGGGCAAATTTTGAGTTTCCTGGCACCTTTTTTAACTATGAGGAGGGTTTGCTTGTCCCGGAATCTTAAGTCTAGGGGGAGCTTGCCCCTCAGACCCCGTTGTACGTCTATGTGCCGAAGATTTCGGTCAAATAAAGTAGAAAGAATTCGGAGAGGGCATGACCTTGCTTTAGATTTCTTGTAACACTAAAGGGAAACGTAGGAAAGGTAGCATAGGAAATTTGTTTAATTTTGGACATAATTTGGTGAATTGGAGTTATAAAAAGATTTTCCTCCTTATTTATTTCTTATCGGTATTTATCTTTTATCTACCGAATACCATTTAGCAAATTGGCTAAAACGACCAAAAAAGTTTTAGCAGACTCTCAAAAATTTTCGCCAATGCTAACGTTTTGGCCCAGCAAAAAAGGCAGAATTTAACATAATAATTTGCCGATAACAAACTAGCAGATTGTGCGAACATCATACTATTTTTGGCCGACCGAAAACATCAGAGCTAACATTTTTGAGCTCATAATACCCAAAACATTAAGCCACAATATGCAGGGGTCTAAAAGCGACAACCCTCAAAAACAAAAATGGAGAATTTTTCACTTTTTAGGCCAAACTTGGTCAAATGAAGACGTATCAGAAATTTTTTCGAGCCGAGAAATTAATTATAATTCTAGCTAGGGTTTGGCGCTGTCGCGCCAACCCTGATAAATGCAAATCCCGTCAGAAGCAGAACGTCACATCAGATAGTGCACTAGATAGGTATATAAATGTACGCGTGTACACACGCAGAGGCTTTGATGAAAGTTAATAACGAAGACGAGTAAGCCACCAAGTTGCAGGGGTCTGGGGGCGGCAGCCCCCAGAAAAAATAGGAGATTTTTTCAATTTTTAGGCCGAATTTGGTCAAATCAGCGTCAATATTTGCTCAAAACCTTTCATCAAAGCTTCGTCATTTTTATTTTCTGAACGTCATTTTTAAGTTTCATTTCTGCAAATGACGCAATTTTTGACTAAAAAAAACCCCTGACTCGGAAGATCACTCATTCATTCATTTGACAGCAAAATACTTCAAGAACGAATTCCACACCATGTCTACTTAAATTTCGTTCATAAAGACTAGTATTATAGCTAAGACTTTGTTTTTGCATTTCACCAAAAGTATAATAACGTAAGACACGGTTTCTCTTCTTTTCTAATAAGCTACTCAAGTCTTCATGGTACCTAGACCTTCTTAATAACGTCCAGAAATCTCAAAAAAACTAGCAACTTTAACTATTATACGTGCAAAATCAAGTGATTCGTCACGAGTTGTTCAAGCAAGCCCACCTGTATGCCCAGAATGATACAAGTCAGACTTCGTTCTGGGATGGGCCCGGTGAATTTGAGTATGAGATTAAGCAGGGTCAAATTGCTGCACTCGCTCCAGCCACTGGAGCCACTTTGTCTCAGCTGGACCAGGCCCAGACGGCTGAGCAGCCAGACACAGAGGCGTCCGGGCAGACTGAGATCCTGACTAGAGAAGCCCGTATAGCTCAGGTGGACCACATTGCTTTCTGCATTATACCTGTAGAAATGGACAAGTGTGAGACTGATATGTAAGAGGGGTGATCAGCATACATGTATGAGAGGGGGCACGCCCCCTTAAACGATGAGCCAAGGGAAAGGGTCCCCAAAATCTAAGCAAAAATAGCACTTTTTCCGAAAATTTTGGGTACTTTCAGGGGAGGGTCTCGAAAATTTGGTTTGACCGGAAAGGGTAAATAAATCTAAAACTGCATTTTGTCAAGTATTAAATTTGATTTGAATTTATCTGTATATAAAAGCACGGAACCAAACAAATAAACATCGTGAAACTTGACCTTCATTTTGAACTTCAAGCTTCAATATAAGAAGTATAATACGCTACAATTTTCATGTGAAAAACCTTTAGTATTGTCTACAATAAAACAGCAACCAAACGTGTTGAAATAATATACCTAAAGCCAAGGTTCACATCACTGAAATAACAAAAACTGGGCCGGCTTACTTTGGCAGTCGATGTCTGGGACAGGGAACCCAGCGAAGCAGTTGTGGCAGCGAGTAGAGAAAGTTGAATATTTGGGGAATGAAAAATAGCAGAAGGGTTTTGCTGAAATGACCCAGAATGCCCACCACCGCAAACGTCATGCCGCTCCAGTAGCAAAATGTATCGCCCACAAACACTTCCGCTGGATACCTGGATACGCAGAAAAAATGCTATATAACTACAAAAGCTAGCCCAAGTAAAACTAAATTCCTAAGTCTAATTAATTGATTAATTAATGAAGTCTACTTCATACTTGTTCAAGTTCAATACAGATTGTGCATCATAATATTTAAATGACTGAGCCGAAAAGACTCTATAACCACTAATTTCTGGGCCTACAGAAACGCAAACGGACCCACTAACCTACATTGCAAACTCCTTCGTTGCTGCATAACCTTGCTGCTAACTAATCTATAAAACCGCATTACTCATACTCGCGTTGTATTTATTTGCTTTGTATAGTAAAATAAATATTTTTGTTTGATCATAATCTAGACTAAAGACTGGCTACTACCACCGCTTAATCTGAATACGTTAGTTCAGAAATAAATAGAGATACACAAAATTCTATAGTCAAAACTCAAAAGTGATCATTTTTGATTACAAACTAACCAAAATGCCAACATCACTTTAAACGAACCAGTTATAGTAAAGCAATGGAATTGTGGCGGCGACGTAGGGAAGTAAGAGATAGATGGAAAAGTAATGGTACCACAGCTGAGAAGTCACTCCTGAAATAGTATTAGGCTACGAAAAATTCCTATGAAAACCAATGTATATAGGATAGAAAAACCAATGGATATAAGCTGATTATTTCATTATCATCATAACCTGGGTTTTTTTTTTCGCCAGGAAGCTTTAGCAAAGTGGCTAAAAGATCCGAAAATTTTTTAGCCAATATTAAAATTTTTTAGCTATGTTTTTAAAGCATTTATTTAGCTTCAATTCACTTCAATTTGAATTTTTTCACAAGTGACTATCAGTGACCACAGAAAAAAGTTTCGGAGGGGAAATACTTGGAAAGAATGGATTAAAAATACACTTTTTGCAATTTTAACGCAAAAATTCGCATTGCAAATGAAGGACCATTAACCCAGGTCGAAGGATTTTCGCGACTGTAAGTATCTTATATGCGGTCAGTGGCGTACCCAGAAAACAATTTCGGGGAAAATGATTTCAGGGCTGGCGCAGCCCCACCGCCCCCAGAAAAAAATTGGAGATTTTTTCAATTTTTAGTCCGAATTTGGTCAACTGGAGACGTATCAGAAATTTTTTTCAGGAATCAGGAAAATTAAAACAAAAGATGCGAACAACGAACGTCACGTCAGACAGTATACTACACACGTAAATGCAGCATAATATATACTCGTGTAAACACGATAGGCTTTGATGAATTGCAGTAACAAAGAAAAGTAAGCCACATAGTCGCAGGGGTCTGGGTCTCAATTTGTTTATAAATGCTAAGTTGTCGTTTTTTGGCGAACCGCATGAAAACAGAAAATTGAAAAACAGAAAGATAAAATACTTGACTGGATCACTATGTTAAATGAAACATTGTTGGGGTGTATGGGTGTAAATTGTCGTCACAAGGAAATTTTTTGCGTCTAATGGCAAAAAACGGCCAATTGGGGACGCATAGGAAAATTTTTTGAATTTTTGACAAAATTTGGTGAATTGGAGAGTTATCAGAAATTTTTTCTGCCGAATTTGTTTTAGCAAATTGGCTAAAACGACCAAAAAAGTTTTAGCAAACTGTCAAAAATTTTCGCCAATGCTAACGTTTTGGCCCAAAAAAAAAACCCAGATCATAACATATGGTGGTGGATTTCCCAATGGTGGTTTTACAAAAAAATGGTTTTACCATTCTATCAACATTAATTTACACACAGCTGAGCCAACTCAACGTAAAGACAACTCAACCTTTACACCTTTACAAATTATATACGTTCACAGATTTACACCGACTGTACCCACGCTCTAATTGAACTATCAATATCCAAAAAAGCAAGCCAGACAGCCATACTGTAAAGCTGTATGATATTGAATGCGAGTATGGAAAGGGCGATGACCAGGGCCTGGCCCGCTTCGATGCCGTTCACGCCGGCCAGAATGTTGATGGCGTTGGTGCAGAAGACGGCCAGCATGCCCATGAAAACGTAGAACAGCAGGCCTGAAGTCACAAACCGGTAGACTGGTCGGTAATCACTGATTAATGACTATAGGCATACATGTATGTGGCGGGGATGGGGGAGACCTCCCCAAAATCGAGGGGCCGGGGGGAGGAGGGTCCCCATAATCTGGGCAAAATTTAGAAAAATGTGCACTTTTTTGCGAACACAATGTACATGGGGGGTCTGGGGCGGCAAGCCCCTACCCAGAATTCAGATCCAGGGACAAGCCCCCCTCAGATTTGACCCACCGGGACAAGCCCCCCTCCTTGATGCTGAAAGAAAGGTTCCCGAACACTCAAAAATTGCCAAAGATCGCCGTAAAATGCTTCAAAAAAAGAGCAAAACGCGAAAAAAATTTCCAAAAATTTTGCCAAAAATTTCCCTTTTTCGGCAAAAATTCGAAATGTTGGCGTTTTTGTCAGCTCAAGCCCACGAAAAGTCGGGACAAGCCCCCCTAAAATTTAAAAAATTCTGGGACAAGCCCCCCGAGACCGAGACCCCGTGTACATGTATGTCTATGACTACAAGATTTAACATGAAAAATGTCAGAACAATAGAAAGATTAAAAACATTAAAAAAACGAACAATATATAGTTGTATTCTTAAAACTCAATAACTCACCACAATCTCTAGTCCCAGACAGAGATGGCTGTAAAATGATTCAATTTCACGTTTTTCACAAAAATGGGAGAATTTCGCGTCTGTGAGTCCAAATCCCCCAAATATATATCACGCCACCCCTCCCCTTAAAAGTCCAAAATTCCCCCCATACAGAGCCCCCTCCAACACGTATATATACCATACCCAGATCCACCGACTGCCCAGCCCAGCCGACCAGCGCCTTGGGGATGAGCACGCTGGTGGAGTTAATGTTGGCGGCGTAGACCATGAGCAGGGGCAGCGAGGCGAGCGTCGGCAGCAGCAGTTTGTGGCGCCAGCGCAGGTCCAGCACGTCGTCCGCAAAGCCCAGCAGCACCATGCAGCAGATGCTCAGCAGGCCCGCAATGAACTCCACAAACTTAACCACAAATCAAATCAAATCAATTCTTCAATTCAGATTATAAACGAAATACTAGATTCTAAAAATGCCCTTTTTTCTGGGTGCTGCCGCCCCCAGACCCCTGCGACTCTGTGGCATGGCTATTTCTTGTTCTTATCCTTCATCAAAGCTTATACATGTATAGACATGTACATTATGCTGCATTTAGTTGTGTAATACACTGTCTGATGTGATGCTCCCATCTTTTGTTTTATTTTCCTGTCGGAAAAAAATTTCTGATACGTCTCCAGTTGACCAATTTCGGCCTAAAAATTGAAAAAAATCTCCATTTATTTCTGTGTACACCACTGGTTTTACTACAAAACAAACAGACTCAAGAGTCAACTCATTTCCCTTGAGACGGCTGCGGCTATATATGACAAGATAGCGTAAAGCTGAAAAACGCTATTATAAAAAGTGAAAAAATTCTTCAGACCTCCGCCCCCTCCCCGAAATCAAAGTATGGGACCGCCAGTGATGGTGGATCAATGGTTTATCGAAAAATTTTATATACACATAATAATTAGATTGGTGTCCATTGCTTTGGATCAAAAATGCGCTAATATTGCTATTCTCTATTGCAATATACTCTACATGCTTGAGGGTGAGTACAAGTAGAAAGAAAGACAGAAAGGGTGATGTAGAAAGACCAGATTTTCGCAAACTTTTGGACCGCGGTTGCTGTCTGTGGAACACCATATATAGGTCAATATAGTTATGAAATGTTATATAAGTTTAAAGAAATCACTTTTCCGGACCAATGCTCTATTGAGACCTTTCCGGACCAATTATTGCACTCATATCATACCACACTATATATCTATACCTTATCATGGGGAAACTGTGGTAAGTCATCGGTGAGTGCGCCGTAGAAGGGAAAGGGAATGAGGAGGAACATCAGCATCAGGTAGACCGTCGCACTGATGGCGCCCATGGGTTCCGGCCTGCAATGCACTCATACTATATATACTCAACTATAATATATATATATATATATATATATATATATATATATATATATATATATATATATATATATATATATATATAATAAAACAATGCAATAATATTATATACTAAATAAATACAATAAAAAATTCATAAAATAAACTACAAAAGCCTTTACAAATAAAGCCCAGACATACACTTTCCTGAGGTTATCCTTTGGCTTGCACTGGTCGACGCCGTACAGATCCGCCTTGATCAGCACGGGCATGAACTCCCGGATGAGGCGGAAGGTGAACCAGCAGCCGCCCGCGCTCACCACCAGCAGCACGCTGATCGTCCACAACACCATCCTAAAGGGAACCAGGAAAACAATGATCATGAGCATACATGTAGTTGGGGGGGGATGGGGGGGGGAAGATCCCCTCCCAAAATTCGGTCCCGGGGGAGGGAGGGGGGGTCCCGCCAGGGGCAAAAGAGGGGGGAGGGTCCCGCCGGGAGTAAAATTTTTGCCAAAATTTGAAAAAATCGGCATTTTTTGGTGAAACTTAAGCGATTTTTACCAAAATTATCGCCAAAAATTGTCAAAATCATAGTTTTTTGGTCAAAAAAGGTAAAAATAGCGTCATTTTTGGGAGGAGGGGGGTCAAAAATGAGTTGACTCAGGGGAGGGGGGGTCCCACCAAGGGGGGGAGGGGTACCCAAAATTTTTGTGCTGTTACATGTATGATCATGAGTAAACGTATCGAAACCTAAGCATATTTTCAAAACTAAGCCTGCTGTTGCTACTAGACAAAAGAATGAAATTTTTGGCCGCTTTTTTAGGTATAGCAGGGTAACTTCCCTTCCTCGGTGAACAAAAAACAAATTGTTCCAAAAATCAGTAACTAGACAGACTAGCCCCACTCTCTAAATCACATTCTTAGGAGTATAGTGGTGCAGGGTAAAATTTTTTCAACTTTTCGGGTCGTCCTGTGCTCCACATAAATCGGATCTACTAATGCTCGCATCTGTTATAACGGCCATCTTTCGAGTCAGTGTTGCACTAAGAAAATGGATGCTAACTACTCACGTTTCTGAGTAATAAGACTCGAAAATTCCGGGGAAAAAACCCAATGCGGGGCAAAAACCCTAATGCGGGAAAAACCTTACCACTTTTTTCAGTTGTCTTATTAGCAATTAGCAGTGAGTATAAACTCAATCTCATCGTGTTCTACAACCCTTAGGCTGCAGTATGGACTAAAAAACCGTTTCTCCGACACCCCTCACAATATATATATAATGCTTCAAAAATCGACTCTTTTTGGCAGAAATGACTTCTGCCCAAATATGCCTTTTTTAGTATTTAAATGCATTAAAATTTATTTTTGCGCTTATTACGTTAGAAACGGTAGAAAAACGCCGCCCGCGCCGCGCCTACCATTCTTGGGTTTAAGTGGAACGCAGCAGCTAAAACCTAAATATTCCAAAAAAATGCCAAATTTTAATGAAACATCACCAAAACAGGTTTCGTAAAGGGTGTCGGGGTATGGGCCAAAACGACAAAAAACGACGTTTCGCGGCCAAACAAACGGTTTCAATGAACTCTACGCTCTACGCATGTTGTTAGACCAGATGAATCAATTTTTGTAGTAACAATGAGTGAGTTTAGCAAAAAATTGTCGCCAAACAAAATAAGGTATACACGGATTTTTTGTCCGCAAAAACTATGAACAGTCACAGGTCAACGACAACGTTTTTCACTGTTTTTGAGCTTTAGAAGTATAGAGGAAAGGTAACTCTCTTGAAAATGCAAACGGCGCTGGCCAAAAGTGTTTTTTTGTGAAAAACTACGACAAGTCAAAAATTGGATTTTTAACTTGTCACTTTGAAATTTTTCAGGGTTGGCGCGATAGCGTCCAACCCTAGAATAGGAAAATTTAGCACTATTGCGGATTTTGAGAATTTGAACTTTTTGTAGCTCAAAAATATAGAAGAGCTTAGGGAGTAGAAGAGTTTTTTGGAGTTTTTAAAGATTTTTGAAAAAAAGAAAGGAGGAAAAAAAGGGGAAAAAAAAAAAAAGAAAAACCCAAAAAAAAAAAACCTTAAACGAAATTTTGTGTGTGTGTGTGTACATACACCCCTTGGCAATTATATACCTATGTGCTGGCAAAATTTCAGCCGGATCGGTCAAGTATTTCGAGTTCTGACCTTCTGAGATACCCCCGGGGACCCCCAAAATTCACGGACTTTCGCTCTTTTTTCCCAGAACTTTTCTCGCCGGTATTTCTTCCGAGCGACACCTTTTTTGGTTTTTCACATTTCGTATATATAGCCTGCAATAGACACGGAAAAATGGTTTTGCCCGGTTGGCTGTGTGCCATGTATGCGCGTACGTAACTTCACAGTAGAATAATTAGGTTTGCTGTTTGTTTTTCATGATAGTTCAAGTTTTTTCGTGTAATATGGATTGTGAGCTTGCGAACATATCATATTAAGACACATTCTCATCCATAATCGAGCTTTTTCAATACCTCTTTCGCAGTCGAAAAAATGCAATCTCCTTCGATCGGGCTCAAATTTTGTCTAAACATTGTCCCATATGAGTCATTGCACTATGCAAAGTTTTAGCTCCCACAATTGATCCTGGCGGGAAATATGATCTTTCAAAAATCAAAAATTGAGCTGGATATTTGAGCTCTGAACAACTTTGCCTAATTGTTTACAAAACTTTACTCAAGCAACATTGAATCGTAAAAACATGTTCCTAGGTATAAAAATAGCTGACAAATTCAATTCCAAATTTATTTTTGCTTTAGCTAGAAGAAAATGTAAAAATTTAGGCCATTTTTTCGAAAAATGCAGTTTTAGCTAAAACACATTTTGGCCCCAAACGATAATCGAAACCCCGAATAAGGAAAATGTTAAAACGGAATTTGAAAGGGTTTTGTAAGTTCTAAAACATATCCAAAAATTAGCGAAATCGTGTGATCCTCCGGGGGTCAAATATTCCAAAAACTGATATTTTGCACACAATGGCTTATGAATACTATAGACAAAAACACCCATTGTGCTCGAAAATTAACTGATTCTATACATCATTTTGCTTTTGTGTACATGCAGTATAACCTGTTATATAATATTATATGGTTATTTTTATTCGAAAGTGTGGAAAATTTATGCAATAATGAATTTAAGTCTTTTGAGCTAACTAAACTCGTTCAAATAAAACCCAAATTTACTCACTCATTCCTTCAATAATACAGTTAATGCCATTGTTCTAATATAGTATTTACAAAAATAAATTGTCTTTAAAACCTACAAACTGTATGCAACTATCAGTCCTGTCAAATAATGCAATCGGGCTCCAAATTGTCAATGATAATATTTGTTGAATATTTGCGTTTTCATCATACTATAACTAGTCTACTTTCAAAATTCTATTACTAAAGTCTGATAAGAAACATTCACACCATTTGAAAGAAAACAGGTGATTAATTACGGAAAGAATAGATTCCAATCCTCAAGAGTACGGCAAGTAGTAGCAAAAGTCATGCGACTATAATAACTAACTGGTGGTCAGACTTTAATTCTAATCCTTTTTTGTTTCACAAAAATCTGAATGTCTATTTTTATACGACTTCGATACTTTTACCTGAGATACGTTGATACGTACCAGTGAACATACCTTGCCAATGTAATTGTATCAATGTTTACCAATGCCGCCTATTACTGGTCCTATATTTTTTAGAAATTTTTTGTTTAAAATTTTTGCCTGATTTTTTTTGTAAACTGCTTTTTGTACTACTGACCCTTTTATTTTTGAGTTCACACAGTTCAAGGTGAAGGACTTATTTTATACATTCAAGGTTTTTATTGTCATTTAAATATATTGCAGACACATTTTACTGTTCATATTTTAACTTCAAAGCTTATTTGCGTATTTAGGACTCCGAATGACTTCTACTAGTTATGGCGCATTTGGCTTAAAACTTCCAAAAATGTTTCTTCAATCAAGTTGTCAAAAGTATCCATGTTTGGATCGTCCATATATAAATCGTCCGGTGCTTCTGTAACTTCGTTGTTCTGTATAATTATGTCATCAGTCTTTTCACTTTCGCGATGTTCTCGTTTGAATTTTCTTGCCGTAGAACTCCAGTATGATGCTATTTGTTGCCACGATAAACACTCATTTGGAGCAAACACATGTTTTCCAGATATAGGATTTTTTACACTACGCATCAAAGCAGCAACGTCTCGGGCATCAAACTTTTTACCACTAGAGTCACCTTCGTTAAACTTATTATTTAAGAACATTCTGACATTATCAGGAAACCTTGTGCGTGCGGGCCGCTTTCGTAGCGCATATCCCATTAGTGGCGGCTCGTACAATAAATCTAAAGTGCATATTTATTTGAAACAAAACTGTTATGTTTGGATTTTCTAAACTTAATTTGATGAAACTATGATAGATCGAGTATCTAATTTAACAGAAATCAAAAACTGCGATTCTAAATATTCTAAATTTGAAATACAGTTTAAATATATACGTATGTTTCTGCAATACAAGATAAAATACTAGGTTCAGAAAAGTAGGCTAAAAACTAAAACTCCAAATAATCAACTCAGTAAACTCCTTAAATCAACCTGTTACTGAGCTATGGGCAATTTCTGGAATTCTGTCCAAGGCTTCTTGTACAATACGATCGGTGGCTATGGTGCTGTATCGTTTTATCACATAGTCTAACATAGTTTCAGATTGTTGATAATACAGATGATTGCCTAAAAATGTTGTAAACTATACACTTGAACTGTAATACCTCAATTTTTTACGACCACCTATTCAGCAATAAGAATGAGCCTATGATCTACATCCAAGTTTCTAGCACTTTTTCTATAATTGCAACTTCACTCATATTAAATAAGACAAGCAAAAAAGTTGAAAACTGTGTTAAGACTTTCAACGAATATGGAAATCTGGAAAACCACATGCGGCTGGGTGAGTTTTTACTTTTTTGCACGTCTTATTTAATATGAGTGAAGTATCGAAGTCGTATAAAAATAGACATTCAGATTTTTGTGAAACAAAAAAGGATTAGAATTAAAGTCTGACCACCAGTTAGTTATTATAGTCGCATGACTTTTGCTACTACTTGCCGTACTCTTGAGGATTGGAATCTATTCTTTCCGTAATTAATCACCTGTTTTCTTTCAAATGGTGTGAATGTTTCTTATCAGACTTTAGTAATAGAATTTTGAAAGTAGACTAGTTATAGTATGATGAAAACGCAAATATTCAACAGATATTATCATTGACAATTCGGAGCCCGATTGCATTATTTGACAGGACTGATAGTTGCATATAGTTTGTAGGTTTTAAAAACAATTTATTTTTGTAAATACTATATTTGAACAATGGCATTAACTGTATTATTGATGGAATTAGTGAGTAAATATGGGTTTTAGTTGCACGAGTTTAGTTAGCTCAAAAGACTTAAATTCATTGTTGCATAAATTTTCCACACTTTCAAATAAAAATAACCATATAATATTATATAACAGGTTATACTGCATGTACACAAAAGCAAAATGATGTATAGAATCAGTTAATTTTCGAGCACAATGGGTGTTTTTGTCTATAGTATTCATAAGCCAGTGTGTGCAAAATATCAGTTTTTGGAATATTTGACCCCCGGAGGATCACACGATTTCGCTAATTTTTGGATATGTTTTAGAACTTGCAAAACCCTTTCAAATTCCGTTTTAACATTTTCCTTATTTAGGGTTTCGATTATCGTTTAGGGCCAAAATGTGTTTTAGCAAAAACTGCATTTTTCGAAAAAATGGCCTAAATTTTTACATTTTCTTCTAGCTAAAGCAAAAACAAATTTGGAATTGAATTTGTCAGCTATTTTTATACCTAGGAACATGTTTTTACGATTCAATGTTGCTTGGGTAAAGTTTTGTAAACAATTAGGCAAAGTTGTTCAGAGCTCAAATTTCCAGCTCAATTTTTGATTTTTGAAAGATCATATTTCCCGCCAGGATCAATTGTGGGAGCTAAAACTTTGCATAGTGCAATGACTCATATGGGACAATGTTTAGACAAAATTTGAGCACGATCGAAGGAGATCGATTTTTTTGACTGCGAAAGCTTTCCTCGATTTGCACTGAGAACGTGTCTTAATACCCATTGCCCCACCGATTGCCCCCCCCCAGGTGTTCCCAAAGGGGACTCGGGACCCTTTTTGTACAGTGTTTTTTTCAAAAAAACGTCGGGAAAAATATTATTACCGGTGGGAAAAATACCTGAGGGGGGAGACATAGAAATATACTCTATATTATACATTTACTACGCGGCGAGTCGCCCAACGCATACACAGAGAAACTAGTGCACTTCTCCCCCCACAACACAAACAACACAACACAACACACAGCACAACCCCAAACCTCATATCAAATGATACGAGAGCTGAGACCAGAACACAAAACACCACAGATTGGGCAGGTGGGGGGCGGACATAACCCATCAGTACAGAAATAAAAATAAAAAATACATTATGCCCCTACGAACAGAACCGCCACAATCCTACACACTCCATAAGAATATGAGATACAGAGAGACACGCAACCACAGGAGCAGGCAACCAGGTACTACAACCTAGTGCTAAAATATACGAAACAGAATACACTACACACCAGACAATAATGAACAAAAAGGCACAAAACGATACAAACTACACCTACACACATGGACAGAGGGGGGGTACAGAGGAGAAGGAAGGACCTGATCCACCTTGTCGCCCCCTGTCCTCCCCTCTCTACCCCCTACGCCGGGGCGCGCGCGGCGGGGGCCGGGGGCCGGAGGGAGGCCGCCCCTTCGCGATTCTACCCCCCCCCCCCCGCTTTCTCCCCCCCCCCCTTTTCCCCCCCCCCCCTTCTTTCCTCTTTCTTCCTTTGGCCCCCCCCGGTAAAAAACTCCGCTACTTCCCAATTCCCCCAAATTCCCCCTTTACTTTCAAAAATCTCCATTTCTCTTTCGAGAGGATAGATCTCGCCCCTAATTCATTACTGCGCTAATGTATATACACGACTTATATCTGCTATGGTGTATTAATAATGAGTAATGCTGACAACTATTATTGGTATTTAGTTATATATTTTGTGTGACTTTTAATTAAAAACCGTGTGGTGGGTGGAGTGGAGGACGAACGTCTAAGGACAGCCCTTGTCACCGGTCAAGGTTCGGCGGGGGGGGAAAAATTATTTTTGCCCATAAATCGCTTCCTACCCCATCTTTTAATAAAAATATAGAACCCCCATCGTCAGCCAAGCCCCCAATCTGATCTCTAGCCCCGAAAATAGCTGTCGCCCCTTTTAATAAAAATCTAGATTGAAATTATTGGTGTTAAAACCCTTAGGGGTGGAATAAGTCGGAAAAACGGCATTTTTTCGACTAATGATCCGGAGTCCCCCTATATCCCCCAAACCTAGGGGGGGTCAAAATTGAACGCTCTTTCGAATAGGCTAGGTTAGAAGTTTGTAGGATGTAAGCTCTAGCTGGAAATCAAACTTTGTCCAAAAATTAAACTTTACATGAAATTTTTTGCGCAAAATTGGATTTAGGCAGAAATTCTTTGTGAAATAAAAACCTGCTGCCATCACTAAAAGGGTAACCTTTAAGCTACTAAATGCTGAAAAAATTTTGTAAATCGGTTCAGGATTTGAAAAGTTACAAAACTTTTTCTGAAGCTACCCAGGCCAGGTTGATTCTAGCGTTACAGCACTAGTTGTGTTCAGTTCAAATTTCGGGCTACAGCTGCGAATTTTTTTTAAATATGGAGCAGATGGGGGTATTTTAGTGCAGCTAAGTTATTTTTTATGCTCATTAGCAGGTTTTTCCCTTAAAATTAGGCCTTAGGCTTAGGCTTAGCTCAGGCTTAGGCTTAGCTCAGGCTTAGGCTTAGGCTTAGGCTTAGGCTGAGGCTTAGTGCTTAGGCTCAGGCTTAGTATTTGGGTTAGAAAAGGCTTAGTCTTAGTTGCTTGCATCAAATGAAAGGATATTTGCTACTGTGGAATCATAAATAAAGCTGCGCTTTTGAACCGAAATTGGCTGTCAGCGCCAGCGTGATGCTGAGCAGCAGTGACGTTTTGAATTCGTATTTTATTATATTCTTCATTATTAAAAATTGCCCCTTTTAACTAAAAATGCTATTTTGTGTCGGAAAATGTAGTTAATTTATTGTCTATGCAAAAAGAAACAATAACAATTGATATGTGAGCTCAGTTTAACGATGCATAGTTCGCCTATTATATAAGTTTAAAAAATTAACATTTTTTGGTATAAATGAGCAGAATATTTTGGAAACAAAGCTGAATTAAATATATTATTATAAGTTACGTTATGATTATCAAACTTCGGACTGATATTACGACTGTATCGGTGAAAATTTTCAAAAATTAGCCCCTGAATGTCGAAAAATGATGATTTTCGACAAAATTTGAATTTTTTCGAAAAGCAGTAAATCTACGTTTTTTTGCTTGGAAAGTGCTAAAAATGAACTCAGCGCGTCCGAAAACCTATAAAAACGTGTTTTTACATTGAAAAAATATGCGTTTGAATTTTTCCCCCCCCGCCGAACCTGCACCCTTGTCACCCATGGTTTTTCTGGGTTAAATGCAGTTAGGGGGGGAAAAATAGTGGACCTATTTTTTTGAGTAGAGCACCTTGGGGAAAGCATTTTTGCTTCAAGAACCCCTATTTCATTTTTTGGATTTTCTGAGATATGACCCCACGAAATCTGAACCCTCAGTGAAGGACGTTTTCTCAATTTTTTTCCGAAGCCCTTGTTTTTTCCGTTCTAATCGTGTCTAAATGGTGTCAGATTATTGTTTACAATTTTTTAGAATCGAAACAAAGGCTCTTTGACCGCGTTCCTGCCGAAAAATTGGCTAAATTCGCCAGAAACGTCCAATTTTTGACCAAATTCAAACTTGGCCTTAATTTAGGCTTGGGCTTAGGCTTAGGCTTAGGGCTTAGGCTTAGTATGGGGCTTAGGCTTAGGCTTAGTATCAGGCTTAGGCTTAGGCTTAGGTTCAGGCTTAGGCTTAGGCTCAGGCTTAGGCAATTGAAAATCGAAATTTTCAGAAAAAATCCTGCCAGCTTAGCCTAGAGAATCCTGCCAGCTAAGCCTAGACGATGCCTTAAAACATCATAACGCACTGAAAACTATCCAAAAACAAAGATTATAGCCATTTTTGGCTTCGAGCTTTGGCCTACGTTCACTTCCAAAAACACTGAAAGTGCCATTTTCAAGGGGTCATAGCTCAGAAAATCCAAATTTGTGGATAGGGGTTTTATTACAAAAAATGCTTCCCTCAAGATGCTCTACTCCAAAAAATAGGTCCACTATTTTTCCCCCCCAACTGCACTTGATCCGTTTTTCTTCAATTTTTTCCTGTATACAACGTATTTTTCAGATTTGCTAGTCCCCCCATGGGCCGATTTTTCGTGCTTTTTTATCTAAATGTGTGACTGTTAATCTAAATGACAAGTGTTGCTTAGAATTGGTTTTTCTATGCAATTATTATTTCAAAATTCTAAAAATACTCCAGCTTCTGGGGGGCGCTGCCAAACCCAGACCCCTGCAACCACTCTTTTTTTACGACCAGTGTTGCTTAGAATTGCTTTTTCAATGCAAATTTTATTTCAGAATTCTAAAAAAGCTTCAGCTTCTGGGGGCTGCCGCCCCCAGACCCCTGCAATCACTATGATTTCACAACAAGTGTTGCTTAGAATTGCTTTTTCAATGCAAATTTTATTTCAAATTTCTAAAAAAGCTTCAGCTTCTGGGGGCTGCCGCCCCCAGACCCCTGCAACCACTATGATTTCACAACAAGTGATGCTTAGAATTGCTTTTTCAATGCAAATTTTATTTCAAAATTTTGAAAAAGACCCAGCTTCTGGGGGCTACCGCCCCCAGACCCCTGCAACTAACCACTATATGTATATGAATTCACGACAACTGTTGCTTAGAAATGGTTTTTCGATGGAAATTTTATTTCAAAATTCTAAAAAAGCTCCAGCTTCTGGGGGCTGCCGCCCCCAGACCCCTGCAACCACTATGATTGCACGACATGTTGCGTATATAAAACTTTTGCGATATTAATGAAATCAGTAGAAAAATTTTAAAAAGCTGAACTATCTGTAGACCGCCGTGGAGTGCGTGTGCGTTTTCACCCCCCCCCCCCCGGTCGTCGACCATCAGTTCAGCCCCCCCCTTCGCGAAATCCTGGGTACGCTACTGCGGGGCACTCACTATTATATAATAGATTAAAAAATGTAATTTTGGTCATTTAGATTAAATAAATTCACAGACTTGCGGGGGTCTGGGAACGGCGTCCCACAGAAAAAGGAGATTTTATCAATTTTTAGGCCGAATTTGGTCAACTGCAGATGTAACAGAAATTTTTTCAGACAGGAAAATTTAAACAAGAGATGGCAATGTCACATCAGACAGTGTACTACACAAATAAATGCAGCATAATGTACTCTTGTAAACATACATATGCTTTCGTAAAAAATAAAAGCAAGAAATACTAAGCCATAGAGTTGCAGGGGTCAGGGGGCGGCAGCCCCCATAAAAAATGTAGAGAAAATTTTGATTTTTAGGACAAATTTTGTCAATTGGAGACCTATCGGAAATTTTTTTCAGTCGACCAGAAAAAACCAAAGTGGGGTCGTTTCAGAGCGGTGAGCAGAATTTGAGCAAAATTTCAATTTTGGTGAGCCCCACAGACGAGCTAGAAACTCCGCGATACTTGGAAACGCTTTGTCAAAGTGTGTAAATAAAATCTCGCGAAAAAATTTTCTATTAAGGAAGTTAGAGTCGTTTTAGTACAGCCGGTGTTTCGCTTGTTCACAGAAAAGTTTCTAAGTCTAGTTCTCCGGCCAAGGCTGAGCGCAAGGCAAATTTAGTTTAAAGTTGAAATTTTCTGCCTATGTAGGCAAAATTTCAACTTTGACTGTCAAAGTTCCACAGTACTGTGCAAAAAAAAGTTCCCTGTTCGTCGGCGTACGACGAGCTTCGTCGTTCGCGAAAAGTGACGAACGGTGGCCAGAAAGTGACGAACAAAAAATTTTTCCAAAAGTGCTCCAAAACACATTTTCAATGTAAAAAAATGAAAATTTTGTTCGTCACTTTCCGGCCACCGTTCGTCACTGTTCGCGAACGACAAAGGTACTGTGCAAAAAAAGTTCCCTGTTCGTCGGCGTACGACGAGCTTTGTCGTTCGCGAAAAGTGACGAACGGTGGCCGGAAAGTGACGAACAAAAAATTTTTCCAAAAGTGCTCCAAAACACATTTTCAATGTAAAAAAATGAAAATTTTGTTCGTCACTTTCCGGCCACCGTTCGTCACTGTTCGCGAACGACAAAGGTACTGTGCAAAAAGAAGTTCCCTGTTCGTCGGCGTACGACGAGCTTTGTCATTCGCGAAAAGTTACGAACGGTGGCCGGAAAGTGACGAACAAAAAATTTTTCCAAAAGTGCTCCAAAACACATTTTCAACGTAAAAAAGTGAAAATTTGAAAATTTTTTGTTCGTCACTTTCTGGCCACCGTTCGTCACTTTTCGCGAACGACGAAGCTCGTCGTACGCCGACGAACAGTACTGTATTGTGCTAATTTTTAACCTCAAGTCTCAACAGTTAACAGTAGACGTTAAGGTGGCACTCCTAAAATGTGGGTTTTGGACATTATTTCCAAAACACGCAAAAATAAACATGCATCGTAAGAACAAAAGTTGCTTGGAAGTGAATTTCTTTCAATTTGATGTACATATGTATCACATAAAAAATTTGTGAAAATTTTTGAGCAAATTTCAGCAATAAAAATAGATTTTCGTGGAAAAGCCTTCACAAGCCAGTGCATTTACACGTACATATGTAATGAATTTGAAAGGCTGAAAAACACAAGCAGCTGTGTTTTACTGGAACGCACTTAAAAATTTTGGGTGTTTTATCGAGTGCGGTATACATTTTTTGTGAACTAACGCAATATTTTCTGCATGAGACAGAAATATAGTGCGTGTGACTACAAACGAAAATTTTCGGCTTGAGATTTTAAAAAATTGGTTCAACCAAAAAGTTAAAATTTAGCACATAAATGCACTTTGTCGCCTTCGAGCGAAATTTGATTTTGAGCAAATCGACAGCATTTAAAAACTTTAGTCAAATTTATGTTTTTCAAAAAATCGCGATTTTAGTGCTTTTCAAATAAAATCAAATCAAATTCAATCAAAAAAATTTTGCGACCGCTTGATCAGGTTGAGGCAAGCAAAATGAGCTACTGATTTTGCAAAAGCTAGTTATATGTCAAGAGAAATCGCAAGCCGAAATTCCACGTTTGCACTACAGTGAATGCTAATTTGTATCAATTAACTTAATTTTTTGTGTTTAGGCATATTTTTACACCAGCTTACCATTGTGCATCTAAAATTGGCCGCAGACTGCCGTTTTTCGAAAAGTCACATTTTAGGAGCGCCACCTTAAGCCCGGTTCATACACGTCCTTGTCCTTGTCCTTATCGTTTTGTCCTTAGGCAATTTCAAGAAAACTACCTAGCCAAATGACCCAATTTTTTATGAGAACAAAGTATTGTTAAAGTCCAGTTTGCATGCAAAAAATTAGACTAAACGCATTTGTCAACTTTTCACAGCAGCTGACCGAAATTTGTCCTTGTCCCTGTCTCTGTGTCCTTAAGGGGGCGCTCCGGGAATCGGGGGTTACATCGAAAACTAGCAAAAAAATTGGCAAATGTCAAACTTTACTATACAAATATGTACTATGGCACAAAAGAACACTGGAGGCAAAATTTCAAATCACGTGATCATGTCACGTGACTCCCAGAGCACCATACGTGAGTGAATTTTCGGCAAACGATAACTGTGCTTATACTTTACGTATAGTCACACTTTATATACCAAAATGTAGCTTATGTGCTTCTCTAGTTGAACATTATTTTGGTTTTTAACATTTATGTCAGGTTTGGATATAAAATGTCATTATGTGTTTTCGAAGCCGAAATCTGAGCAATAAAATTCATATAAAAAATTTTCTAAGCTTTATTTTAAAAAACTAAAAAATTGTTCAACTGCGCAGAGCCTAAGGCTATAATTGTGCAAAGTTTTGTAGGAAAATATCTTACCAGCATTTTATAATCGAATGCCGAAAAATTGGTTTTGTATTCACACAGCCTATATTTGAGTATGCTGCTTCTGAAAATGGTTTCTTGTGCGATTTTTTTGCACAGAACGCAATAAAATTGTTTTAATTTTTCATTACAACTAATAAAATCTACGTATCATCTGTTTGCAAAACCTCAAAAAGCGTTGATGCACTGGCTTACTTGCTGAATTTGTGTAAAAGTCGAATAAAATCAGTAAATTGTCCAATTTTTTCCAAATTTTTTGCTATGGAGATATGCACGTCAAAACATCAGAAATAGTATTTTGGGCAACTTTACTTCTAGAATGATAGGTCATCTTGGCTGTTTTTAAAAAATACGGCCCAAATCCTTGATTCCCGGAGCGCCCCCTTAAGGACAAGTATGAACCGGGCTTTAACCTGATTTTCAATTTCAACTTTACCCATATCTGGAGAATTAACTTTACCTTCACCTTACCTGTGGGTAAAGTTAGCCTAACTTTACCTGTGCAGGTAATTTTCAGAATACGGTCCTAGATATAAATTTTCGGCGAAAATTCCAAGTTGAATTTTCACTCAGGTCAAGATTTAGGTCGAGTTTACATTGAGCTTTTTTTCGACATTTACAGCTTATTTTCCGCTGCTCGAGCAGCAGGGTTGGCAAATCTCGGGTTGGCAGGTCTCGGGTTTGTAATCGAGACCGAGACCAGGCAACCGAGACCACCCAAACGAGACCTACGACACCAAGACCAGACCTTGAGGGATTTTCTAAGATATTACAAGCGAAATCCTCAGTGAGAGACGTTTTCGCAATTTTTTTCAGAAACCCGTGTTTTCTCTATTCAAAACGATGGAGTCGGAATAATGTTCACAATTTTTTAGAATGAAAACACAGGCACCCCGTTCTAGTGTTTGTGACCGGCCGAAAAAAAGCCGGCGTCGGCTGGCCGGCCGGCCGGGAAAAGCCGGCCGGCCGGTCAAAATCGGCCGGCCGGCCGGTCAAAATTTATGCCAAAATGACACTCTGGACTGGTTTTATCCAAAAATTTGGCCGCTCCGGCCGGCCGGCCGGCCGGTTTTCACGGGCCGGCCGGCCGTTCACAGCCGGCAGGCCGGCCCAGCCGGCGGCTTTCGTGGCCAGTCACAAACACTACCCCGTTCCTTCTGAAAAATTGGCCAAATTTACCAGAATCGTCTAATTTTTGACCAAATTCAAACTGGTTTTCAATTTAGGCTTGGGCTTAGGCTTAGGCTTAGGTTCTCAGGCTTAGGCTTAGGATCAGGATTAGGTAATAAAAATGGAAATTTTCAGGAAAAATCCTACCAGCTTAGCCTAGAGAGTCCTGCTAGCTGAGCCTAGACGATGCCTTAAAACATCATAACGCAGTCAAAATTATTTAAAAACAAAGATTATATCCATTTTTGGCTTCACACTTTGGCCCACGTTTAGGGTTGTTTCAATTATGAAATTATTTTCAATTTCAATACCATTATCAATTTTTTGCCCAAATATTTTCAATTTCAATACCATTATCAACTTTTTGACCAATTATTTTCAATTTCAATACCATTATCAATTTTTTGCCCAAATATTTTCAATTTCAATACCATTTCAATTTTTTTCTTGAAATATTTTCAATTCAATTTCAATTTTGCAAATATTTTCAATTTCAATTATTTTTCAATTTTTTTAGCGTAACAGCTGAGGCTTTTTTAATAAGTAATATTATTATAACTGTTTGTAACTGTTCATCTATAAACACAAAAATGCGCGAAATTACACGCACCGCGCACGCACGTAAGGTATTTAACCAGACGGACTCTAATTAAAATAATTCAATAAACACGTGGTTTTTTATCAATCCTAGAGTTACGAGCGTCGAAGAGACATCGTAAAACCGCCATTCACGTTGCAGAACATTTGATTAAACTCACTGTGTTACGAAACCCAACGAAAGTGAATGATGTAAAGATTTGAAACCACTTTTTAATAAGTTACGGATCACAACTAAAGACACCACGAATTGCGACGACAAAAAAGGAATAAGGACTACCTATGCACTCAGTAAAAGTGTATATAAGTTAAAATATGTAAATATTTTTCAACAGCCAATCAACCATGTGACGCCACTCAACCTAACTTACTGCAAACATGTCATAACTTCCAATCTCGGTGAATAGCATAATTTTTTGCAATCTGGTGTCAATACTTTTTTGTAAAAGTTGTGCTGGAACGTTTAAGCTACTAAGCCATTGTACTATTATAATCTGCAATGCACTATGCAGTCACTCTGTTATCTGCTATGCACTGTAGTCACAGAAATAAAGATCACGTAATTGCTTTGTTTTACTATACTAAGGGCCTATTCCTTTACCGGATTAAAGGTTAACTTTAATCGGACTAAACGGTTTAAAAATTCAGCTTAAAAATGCCATTCCAAAACGTCCGGACTAAACGGACTTAACTCTTATCGCGCTGCTTTTTAATTGGATTAAACGGACTTAACTAGACACGCTAAGGTAAAGTGTGCATGTTAAATCTGTTTAGTCCAGTGGTAGTTTTAGAAAGGGGTCAGAATAAAATTACGCCGCTGACTTATTTTAATTCGTTTAGTCCGTCTAACCCGATTTGCAATTCCTGAACTTCCGACTAAAATAAGTCCAGTCCGTTTAATCCGGTAAAGGAATAGGCCCTAAGTTTTTTAGACTTAAGTATCATACAAGACAATACAACTCCTAGCTCTATAAACTCCGCTTACAACCCGTTTGTTACATCTTTGTTATGTGAATCTCCGGGTTGGAAGATTGCTCCTTTTAGGGGCTGCTTGTTTTATTTTAACCTGATATCTATTCTTAAACTTCGGACCAAACTGAGTCCAGTCTATTGACAGTTTATTAACAAAGGTATATACTGAAAGAAATCGTAATGTGTTTACAATAACAAGGTTCAAGCTGATAATAAAGAGACCTACGCTCAATTGAAAATAATAATTGAAATTAGACAATTTCAATATCAATTACGTTTCAATCATGGCTGTTCACCAACACATGCTACATGCACAAACAGGCATACAGACAAGACTTCGTTCCAGCAACAGAACTCAACCAGCCCAGCATAATTGATATTGAAATTGAAAGTATAGTTTAAATTTCAATTTCAATTAAAATATTTTCAATTTCAATACCATTATCAATTTTTGACCAAGTTATTTTCAATTTCAATGCCATTATCCATTTTTACGCTAATTATTTTTAATTTCAATATCAATTAATAATTTATATTGAAATTGAAATTGAAAGTGGGTTTAAATGAAATAATTGAAACAACCCTACCCACGTTCACTTCCCAAAACACTGAAAATTCAATTTTCAAGGGGTCATAGCTAAGAAAATACAAATTTGTGGATAGGGGTTCATCCACAAAAAATGCTTCTCTTGAGGTGCTCTACTCCAGAAAATAGGTTCATTTCGTAATTTTTGTAAATTTGCCGACTGAACGGGCATGAGGCTGTACGAATGAATCGCCCCTGCATTTACTTCACAAAAATCTTGAAGCGCGTCAAAGCTTTCAAAGCGTTCCCACGCTTTCCAATGCCAGGCTTTGCTTAGCTTCGCTTCGACGCGCTTCGAAGCAGCCTCAGTTGAATTCATTTCAACTTTTGAAGCGCTTCGAAGCGGGTAAGAATTTTATACGTCGATTTTATATCATATAGTAATATTATTTCGTGCATATTTTTTTTCTTAGTACTTTTTTAGTTCTTCTACAATTTATTTTCAATCCTATATTTTGCTTTTTGTATTTCAAAATATTAAACTTTGAAATTTTTAAATGAGTTTGGAAAACGAAGAACCTGAAAATACAGGTTTCGATGCCAATGTTTTCAGAAGTTTCTTTTGCTGCGCCAGTTTTAATTTTTAAAATCAACCATAGCAGGTGCAGCACCAACTTGTTGGGCGCTGATTTGTTGGCGCAAAGGTATAGCCAGGTTTTCAAAGCGCGGCGTCGCTTGAAGGGGGCGCTCCGGGAATCAAGGTATTGGGCCATAACTTTTTTCAGCTAACGAATTCGGACCTGTGTCAAGAAGCAAAGTTACTCAGAATGTGGGCTTTCATTTGATACCAATATCAAGATATTTGGAAAATTGCCAAATTTTATAGTTTTTTATGGAAAACTGCCAAATTTGTAAACATTGGGCAGAAATTTATTACAAATTACATCAGCCATCATTAGACATAAAATAGCAGTCGAAAACTGTTTGAAACGGCAAGAATAAATTTTACGTCCATTTTTGCCTGCAAACCGGCTTTTACCAAAAACTGTGTTCGATTTGGTACATTTTTAACATTATTAAAAAACTTTGTAACATTGCTTAGCTACCTAAACTGTTTTTTCCTGTTGTGCCACAGCACAACAGGTCTTTAATTTTGATTCTGGCGGACAGTATGTGTGCGTTCGTTTGCTGTGTACTTTGGATTAACTGCGCGTGCGTCTCAACGTTGTCTAGCATAAAAGTTACATAGAAATCAGCTATAACTTTTCCAGTGCGTGTGTTTAGCTCATGTAGTTTAGGTATTGCGCGTGAGTCACATTGCGTTATCTGGAAGTCTTTACTGACTTCCTAATTTCTTTACTACCTACAGTATAGGCCAGTATATATTTCCTTCGTATCTACTATGATTGCCAAACAAAACTGTGATGACAAACTTTGGTTGGCATAATGTAAATATTATGGGAGTATTATGCAACTAATATGTAAATTAGCAGACAAGCCACTATAAAAGATGAAGTTCTGTTTCGGATGCTCTGGCATGGATTGTATTCTTATTTTTGGTGGATTACACCAAATCGGATTAACTTAAGTCTGAGTTTGAGCTAATTTCCAGTTGAATAGATTTAGTTATATCTCGGCTGAATCGGAGCTACACTCAGTTTCTCCACAATTCACTTCAATCTACTTAATTCAACTAACTCTTAAGAACCAACTGCACTAATCCTCATTGGTGTAGTGGATTGAACTGAATTAAGAAATTTAAGCCTAAGCTGAATCTATTTAGCTAATCGTCAATTATTCCGATATAGTGCAATCCACCGTTTGACAGATAAAATCGCTGCACAACAGGCTTTAGCTGACCTCTGGTCAGTTTACTTAAAACTTTTTGCTTGATGCTTACTGAAGGTTTTGCCGCAGATTGGGCTTGTTTACTAGGGTCTTGGGTCCCCAAAATTCTGCAAAGTTTCAGCGCAATCGGATAACGCTACGCAAAGTTGCTGGCTCAAAAAAATTATACTGAGCAGTGCTCACGGTATTTTTCGGCATTCGATATCTTTTTGGTGCTTCAACCGATTTGGCTAAAATTTGGCATGAAGAAGAAGATAGCCTATCATAGTGCGCAGCTGAATGTTCTTTTATTTTTAAAAAATAATGTTCTAGACCATGATACCACTGAAAAATAGCCGCCTAATATGAACATTTCAATTCCCAAAAAACCAGTTCAAAGTTCAGTTCAGGTCACTAAAATAATTTTAGTTTCAGCTGCTATTTCAGCTCTGAAGTTGAACAGATTTTAGTTTCAGTTTCAGCTTTAGATTAGTTTCACTGTTTCAGCTGCAGAATGAATTTAGTTTGTTTCAGGCGCTACCTACCTGTACAAGCTGAAACTAGATTCAGTTTCAGTTTCTGCTCACATCACTATTCGGTAACTAATTTTCTTGTTTATTTCTCTTTGTAAACTGCAGCTAAACAGTTTTTCCAGAAGTTTTTAAAATTCTATAAGACTGATACTTGGCTTACTTACACCCGTGTTTCAATTTTCAGCCATCGTAAAATGTTGCAATAGGGCAGTGCAGGAAAATATTTTTCCTTATACCATCTGGTAAGCAAAAACTTCACGAAAAAAGCCCCCCCGTTTGGACTTCGCGAAAAGCCCCGCATCAAATCAAATGAGAAGGTCACATCAAAATTAAGTCCCTCTACTATACATGCGGACGCGGCATCTGCGGGGGCTAAAAAGGCAAGAAAGCCAAAAACATAAGTCAAAGATTTGAATA